>CM050167.1:74980558-75075558 GCA_027410445.1 Discoglossus pictus
TGTGTGTGTGTATATATATAGTGTGTGTATATAGTGTGTGTGTGTGTATATATATATAGTGTGTGTATATAGTGTGTGTGTGTGTATATATATAGTGTGTGTGTGTATATATATAGTGTGTGTGTATAGTGTGTGTGTGTATAATGTGTGTGTGTATATATATATAGTGTGTGTGTGTGTACAGATATACAGTCAGTGCATACACCTATATGTGCATGTATAACATATATTACACCGTACATTACAGTCAGTCATTGTATATGTGCCTCATCTCCATCTTATTGTGTGTGTATATATATATATATATATATATATATATATATATATATATATATATATATATATAATGTGTGTGTGAGTGTGTATTGTGTGTGTATATTGTGTGTGTGTGTATATAGTGTGTGTGTGTATATAATGTGTGTGTATATTGTGTGTGTGTATACACACACATTATATATACACACACACACAATACATTGTGTCTGTGTATGTGTGTATATATAATGTGTGTGTGTGTGTATCACATATATAGTGAGCATTTTGCTCCAATGTGGAAGTACACAACTACTCTAACGGTTTCGTCTTGCGCACGCCCACTGTTACACTCCACACATTCATCACGCTTACACAGCAGCTCCACACCACTAATGCTGCAGCAACCTCAAAACAGATTGCCAGCTCTTCAACACAATGCTTCAAAATAGGTAAAGTATATTCATTTATTAATGTATTATTTATTTGATTATTATACACCAAACAGCATTAGCTCACTTACAATTTCATTGCCGTCATTTTTTGACGGGCAATTCGCTAGTATGGTAATGACTGTCATGCAATTGATATGACATAAATATTACACTGTATAGATTAATATAGTTTCTTAGAATATTATAGTGTATAGATTAATTGAGTTTGTGGATAAATTTATCGACAAGTATACGCTGTGTGCAGAAATAGCATTTATTGCGATAATAGTAAAAATAAAGGATAAACAATTAAAAGTGTTTACACATGTAAGCTTTGATTTTTAGTTAGCTCACAATATACAATCTACCCAATGTCTATTACAATCTCTTTTGGTTGATTGGATAACAATTAGTCTTAACACACTTTTGGATGATTGGATAACAATTTGTCTTAACACACTTATATTTGGTTAGATCAATACAGAAATCAATACTCAGTGTATACAAACTTATCAAATGTGGATTAACAATTTATTTTAATACAATCTATATTTGGTTAGTTCAATATATAAGTACACAAACAGTGTATATTACATATAATAGTTGTCAAACTACGAATCGTCGTCACGCTTTGCGAGCTCACACCTACTGTAATGAAAATTCAAAATTCCTGCGTTAAGGCTCCTTAAAGGAAAAAATATACACTATCACGCATACAGAGCCCCATCAACCATTAATTAGCCCTGTCACTCATAGGGTCAATATAGACCCCCACAAGCCCTTCATTAACCCTGTCACTCATGGGGGTCAATACAGACCCCCATAAGCCCTTCATTAACTGTGTCACTCATGGGGGTCAATACAGACCCCCATAAGCACTTCATTAACCCCCTCACTCATGGGGGTCAATATAGACCCCCATAAAGCCTTCATTACCCTGTCACTCATGGGGGTCAATACAGACCCCCATAAGCCCTTCATTAACCCTGTCACTCATGGGGGTCAATACAGACCCCCATAAGCCCTTCATTAACCCTGTCACTCATGGGTGTCAATACAGACCCCCATAAGCCCTTCATTAACCCTGTCACTCATGAGGGTCAATATAGACCCCCATAAGCCCTTAATTAACCCTGTCCCTCATGGGGGTCAATACAGACCCACATAAGCGCTTCATTAACTGTGTCACTCATGGGGGTCAATACAGACCCCCATAAGCACTTCATTAACCCCCTCACTCATGGGGGTCAATATAGACCCCCATAAGCCCTTCATTAATCCTGTCACTCATGGGGGTCAATACAGACCCCCATAAGCACTTCATTAACCCCCTCACTCATGGGGGTCAATATAGACCCCCATAAGCCCTTAATTAACCCTGTCACTCATGGGGGTCAATACCGACCCACATAAGCCCTTCATTAACCCTGTCACTCATGAGGGTCAATATAAACCCTCATAAGCCCTTAATTAACACTGTCACTCATGGGGGTCAATACAGACCCCCATAAGCCCTTCATTAACCCTGTCACTCATGGGGGTCAATACAGACCCACATAAGCTCTTCATTAACCCGGTCACTCATGGGGGTAATACAGACCCCCATAAGCACTTAATTAAACCTTTGACTCATGGGGGTCAATACAGACCCCCATAAGCCCTTCATTAACCCTGTCCCTCGTGGTCAATACAGACCCCCATAAGCCCTTCATTAACCCTGTCACTCATGGGGGTCAATATAGACCCCCATAAGCACTTGATTAACAACCTCACTTATGGGGGTCAATACAGACTCCCATAAACCCCTAATTAACCCTGTCACTCATGGGGGTCAATACAGACACCCATAATACATATAATTAACCCTGTCACTCATGGGGGTCAATAAAGACCCACATAAGCCCATAAATAACCCTGGCACTCATGGGGGTCAATACAGACCCCCATAAACCCTTAATTAACCACGTCACTCAGGAGGGTCAATACAGACCCCCATAAGCCCTTCATTAACCCTGTCACTCATGGTGGTCAATACAGACACCCATAAGCCCTTCATTAACCCTGTCACTCATGGGGGTCAATATAGACCCCCATAAGCCTTTAATTAACCCCCTCACTCATGGGGGTCAATACAGACCCCCATAAACCCCTAATTAACCCTGTCACTCATGGGGGTCCATGCAGACCCTCATAAGCCTCTATTTAACCCCATCAATCCCATAAGGGGATATTAAGACCATTATGGGCCTGTTACAACCCAACATTAACCAGATAAGTGCCATGACGGTCCTCAAGGACCATCATGACACTAAGTATAAACACTACATTGCACTATACCCCCCCAATAAAACATTAAATATCAACTAAACACCCTCTACACTAACCTATTAACACCTACACTACCTACCTACCCCCTAATAACCCCCTACCACTCTAATTACAAAAAAAAAAAAATAAAGTCACAAAAAAAAAAAATCTACATTACATAAAATACAAAACCTAAATCTCACAAAAAAATTACACACCTGAAAAGGAAATAAATACAATAGAAATACAATTAAATACAATACAATACACCCCTATCTAATATACAATACATTCTATCTATCTAATATACATCCCCCAATCTATCTATATAGATACCACAATCCAATATACATTCTATCTATATAATATACATCACACAATCTATCTAATATGCAATAAATACTATCTATCTAATATACATCCCCTATCTATCTAATATACATCACCCAATATATCTAATATACAATAAATCCTATCTATCTAATATACATCCTATCTATCTAATATACATCCCCCAATCTATCTAAATAAATACCACAATCTAATATACAATACATGCTATGCTATCTATATAAAACACATACCCCTAGCTAACATACAATAAATGCTATCTATATATAAAATAATCTAATTCTAAGCTAAAATAACAGTAATATATAAACATTCTAAATATCCTAAACATTCTAAATATTCTACTCACCTTTCCAGCATGTCCCCGTCCTTCTTCTTTTCTTCTTCTCCGGTGCGGCCCCTGTTAAAAAAACATAACATTAGTACACATACAAAAGCATGAAAACAAAATAAAATAAATATAATCTACATTGTACTTACTACCCCACAATGTCTCCGGCCTTCTCCTCCTCTGCCCCGCCCTGGAACCGCGCTCTTAAAAAAATATACAACAGACATCCGCACTAATGAGCCTCCCGGAGACTTTTCCGGAAGAAAATAGGCAATGGCGCCTTCTGATTAGTTGAAAATACTGTCTATCAAATTCACCCAATCAGGAGGCGCCAATGTGTGAGCCAATCAGAAAGGGATACACCCTAAAATCCCACTCTGATTGGATAATTCACCTGTCAATCTTTATTTAAATTGGCGTCTTCTCATTGGCTGAATTTGATAGACAGCGTTTTCAGCCAATCAGAAGCCATCATTGGCAATTTTATTCTGGAACACTCCGTAGGAGGCTCATTAGCGTCGGGGACATCCACGAGTGCGGATGTGTGTTGTTTTTTTTTACATTTTTTTCACGGATGATTCCAGGGCCCATCCGGGGCAGAAGACGAGGAGGCCGGGGACATCGCGGGGAGGTAAGTACAATGTAGATTATATTTAATTTACTTTGTTTTATGATTATGTATGTGTACTAATGTAATGTTTTTTTTTAACAGGGGCCGCACCGGAGAAGAGGAAAAGAAGAAAGTTGGGGACATGCTGAAAAGGTGAGTAGAATATTTAGAATGTTTATAATGTTTATTTATTTTATGTAAACGTGTTGTAGTAATTTTTTAAATCTTTTTTACCCTAGGTTGCTGATTTGAAGAAACATCTCAAAGGTAAGTGGTCTTAATTGTTTTATTTTAGCTTAGAATTAGGGTTGCTATATAGAGATAGCATGTATTGGATATTACATAGATTGGGGGATGTATAATACATAGATAGGCCCTCATTCAATTGCAATTTGGCCAATTGAATAGGGCTCTAAACAAGCACATAACATATATTTTTTAAAGAAGTGTTTAGTTAGTAATCATCTATCCAAAATCAAGGTTTTCACTAAATAAAAACTTCTTTAAAAAAAATGTGCTTATTTAGAGCCCTATTCAATTGGCCAAATCTCAATTGAATGAGGCCCATAGTATTTATTGTATATTAGATAGATAGGGGGATGTATATTAGATAGGATGTATTTTAGATAGATAGTATTGTATATTAGATAGGGGGATGTATATTAGATAGGGGTGTGTTGTATTGTATTTAATTGTATTGTAATGAATTGTATTGTATTGTATGTATTGTATTTTATGTATTGTATTGTATGTATTATATGTATTTCCTTTTCAGGTGTGTATTTTTTTTTTCTGTAGTGGGGGTGGGGGTTGTAATGTATTTTTTTATTTTCTGTAATGTTCCTATTTTTGTGATTTAGTTTTTTTTTTTCTGTAATGTAAATGTTTTATTTTTTGTGATTTAGGTTTTTTTATTTTATGTAATGTAGATTTTAGATTTTTGATTACTTTAGTTTTTTTGATTTCTGTAATTACAGTGGTGGGGAGGAGGTTATTAGGGGGTAGGTAGTGTAGGTGTTAATAGGTTAGTGTAGAGGGTGTTAAGTTGATATTTAATGTTTTATTGGGGGGGTATAGTGCAGTGTAGTGTTTATACTTAGTGTCATGATGGTCCTTGAGGATCGTCATGGCACTTATGTGGTTAATGTTGTGTTGTAACAGGCCCATAATGGTCATAATATACCCTTATGGGACTGGTGGGGTTAAATAGTGGCTTATGAGGGTCTGGATAGACCCCCATAAGTGACTGGGTTAAAATTGTGTAGTGCTTACACTTTGGGTCATGAGGGTCCTGGATGACCCTCATGGCACTTATAGTGTTATTACATGCGTTCATTACTGTGTTAGAGGGGTCTATATAGTTGAGGCACACATTACACTCACATTGTGTGGCAAACAGCATTTCAACACTTTCTTCTATTGACCGTCATTTTTTGATGGGCAAGTCGCTAGTAATATTATAAAGTTTGGTTAGAACAGTCGATACAGTATATTTGGTTTGTGCAATACAGAAATGATATGCAGAAACAATCAGCTGACTATTTTATACAGTATATATGATATTAATAAAGGGCAATATAACCTGTTACTCTATGAAAGCAGTAAATAGCAATCTATGGTATAACAATTTATATGGCAGTTAGAATATAGAAATATATATTGAAGCAATATGTATAAAAAATGGCTATATTGTATCTGAGATTGCAAGCTAAATAACCTTTGTATTTAGGTGTTGGCAAGCTATTATTTGGTTACTGGCCTTATATCAAAATTGATTACTTTTAATTCAATTTATCAAATCAGTCAATTCAACCAAAATAGTTGTAAAGCAGTTTTGTTGATTGTGTGATACAAAACTATATACAGTGCCTTGCAAAAGTATTCACTTCCCTTGACTGTTTACCTATTTTGTTACATTAAAGCCTTAAGTTCAATGTTTTGTTAATCTGAATTTTATATGATGTATCAGAACACAATAGTATAAGTTGGTGAAGTGAAATGAGAAAAATATATACATAAAATGATTTTTTAGATATAAAAAACAGAAAATTGGCATGTGTGTATGTATTCACCCCCTTTGTTATGAAGCCCATAAAAAGCTCTGGTGCAACCAATTACCTTTAGAAGTCACATAATTAGTGAAATGATGTCCACCTGTGTGCAATCTAAGTGTCACATGATCTGTCATTACATATACACACCTTTTTTAAAAGGCCCCAGAGGCTGCAACAGCTAAGTAAGAGGCACCACTAACCAAACACTGCCATGAAGACCAAGGAACGCTCCAAACAAGTAAGGGACAATGTTGTTCAGAAGTACAAGTCAGAGTTAGGTTATAAAAAAATATCCACATTTTTGATGATCCCCAGGAGCACCATCAAATCTATCATAACCAAATAGAAAGAACATGGCACAACAGAAAACCTGCCAAGAGACGGACGCCCACCAAAACTCACGGACTGGGCAAGGAGGGCATTAATCAGAGAGACAGCACAAAGGCCTAAGGTAACCCTGGAAGAGCTGCAGAGTTTTTGTACATAGGAAGACAATAAGCCGTACGCTCCATAGAGTTGGGCTTTATGGCAGAGAGGCCAAAAGAAAGTCATTACTTTCAGCAAAAAAAAAAAAAAACATGGGCCGTTTTGAGTTTGCAAAAAGGCATGTGGGAGACTCCCAAAATGTATGAAGGAAGGTGCTCTGGTCTGATGAGACTAAACTTGAACTTTTCGGGTATCAAAAAAAAAACTCTATGTTTGGCGCAAACCCAACGCATTACATCACCCAAAGAACACCATCAGCAGCCGGGACTGGGAAACTGGTCAGAGTTGAGGGAAAGATGGATGGTGCTAAATACAGGCATATTCTTGAGCAAAACCGGAACCACTCTGGTCTGTGATTTGAGGCTAGGACGGAGGTCCACCTTCCAGCAGGACAATGACCCCAAACACACTGCTAAAGCAACACTTGAGTGGTTTAAGGGGAAACATGTAAATGTGTTGGAATGGCCTAGTCAAAACCCAGACCTCAATCTAATAGAAAATCTGTGGTCAGACTTAAAGATTGCTGTTCACAAGCGAAAACCATCCAACTTGAATAAGCTGGAGCAGGTTTGCAAGGAGGAATGGGCAAAAATCCAAGTGGTAAGATGTGACAAGCTCATAGAGACTTATCCAAAGCGACTTGGAGCTGTGATTGCCGCAAAAGGTGGCTCTACAAAGTATTGACTTTGGGGGGTGAATAGTTATGCACATAGACATTTTCTGTTATTTTGTCCTATTTGTTGTTTCCTTCACAATAAAAAAAAAACATCTTCAAAGTTGTGGGCATGCTATGTAAATAAAATGATGCAAATCCTCAAACAATCCATGTTAATTTCAGGTTGTGAGGCAACAAAACACGAAAAATGCCAAGAAGGGTTTTGTAACAGATAAATGGTTACATTATTGAATAAAGTTAATCAATCTGTTTTAGGGAATATGGGCACAGAACTAAATATATTGATTAATACGTACAGTCCAGAATGCAGGTGCTAATTAGTCTTTGTTCTGTAACCACTCCCAAAAGGGTACCAGAAGGATTGGGTTATATTGGGTTAATTTTAACTCTACTACAAATTAGAAAGCTAAACCAGTTTATGCATACCATGTATAGAATTTCAGGATAACACCTGTCTAATTTTTAGGATCCCTTCTCAAGATAGTCTGAAGTAATCCTTTTTTGTGTTATTGCTTTGTTAGAAAGAGTTGTAGAGATAGGACAGAATTTGATATAGACAGATAAAGTAATATCTTTTAGGGAAGATATGAAGTTGGCATAGACTTATACCCAAGGATGACAGTCAGGTATGTCTATAGACAGGACTGTTAGATAAGCCAGAAAAGACCAGACAGGAAATAGTACCGAAGAAGGAAAGACCCCAGGAAAAAGCAGGAAAGACCTGAACCTTCTCTCTGCCATTAGATAACTATTTCTTCTTCATTGTCACAAGGTTGCTTTCACTAATAGATACTCCCTGTTTGCATCTATATGTATAAATTAGAATGCATTGATAAATATATTGTGTATATCTGTTTCTATCCGCTTGAGAGCGTTCTGGCACAAAATATTAAACTGGATTAATATTAATATGTGTGACTTCTGTTGCATATTAAGAATGTAAAGGATCAGTGATTGGGTTCAATGAGACTACAATCTGATAGGCCTAAGTGCTAAGGTTGCTCTTCCAGTAGTGGTTACCGTGGTCTGCTGGGCGCCACAGTTTCTTGATGTGTTGGGCGGGTGTATGACTAATATATGGTGTGCAGGTGTGCTGCTGTCTCCCAAGACACTGTTCACACGAGTGTCCTATACGTATGCAAGAGAAGCAAGTGGGGGAAGACGGTATAGCGCACCATGTGTAGTGTATCTTATCTGATGGTCACCTCTAATGACTCTTGGTAATCAGTTCTGAGATAGTGTGTCATATACTAAGTACCAAATGCCCAATATATTTTTTTGGGGGGTCGGCTCTGGATAAGTATACCAAGGTGTATACTCTTGTGTTTGTCACACGTTCGCAATAGTGTGGTCCTAAGCACAAGTATTCACAGACGGTATCCAAAAGAATAAATTATTGATAATGTATGAGTTCAATTCCAGTGGTAAAAACCATTGTTGAATACAAAAAAATAAGTGTCCGACGCGTTTCGCTGCTGTGGTTTGCAGCTTCCTCAGTGACAAATCCCCGCACTGTTCGTAGCCAGTCAATGTTATGACTTTTCAGATCTTCCTCATCAGTAACAACTCTGTCTGGTACCAGCTCCTGGAAGATGTTCAGATCCTCAGTCGTGACTTGACAATCTCCCTTTCCAATAACAGGTATGTGCTCCAAGCCTCGCTTTCGAATATAGCCACGCCCTCGGAGACTCTGGACTGAGTAAGAGTATACACCTCTGTATACTTATCCCGAGCCGACCCCCAAAATATATATATTGGGCATTTGGCACTTAGCATATGGCACACTATCTCAGAACTGATTAACAAGAGTCATTAGAGGTGACCATTGGATCAGATACACTACAGATTGTGTGCTATACAGTCTTCCCCCGCTGTCTTCTCTCTGTTCCATATTGTCTGCCAAGTATTTTTGGTTAAAGAATAGGCCATTGTACGCTTAATCTTAACACCTGCTTGATAATGTTTATTTGGCACAATAGAATATTGAAGTAAGATGCGTATGTCTCAAAACACACTATCTTGAGACCTTCACAATGTTTTATCTTGAGGAGTCTTTCTTACCCATGTAAAAATATCTAAGACTTGGCCTGGCCAAGTCTTGGTTTGATTTGTTTAAAGACTCAGAAATGTAATTTTTACAAAGGAAAAAAACCCTCACATGTTAAAAGTAATAGAGTATACCATAAATGTTTCAGTGTTTACGGCAGTGGCGGCCTGTCATTAGGGGCGTCGGTGCAAGCACCCCCCCAAATATTTTCGTGACCCTGCAATAAAAAAAACACAATAATTTATTAGTAATAAACAAAAAACAATTAAATATAATGTGTACATCAGCATTCAAGTGTTATTACAGTAATAAATGAAGCAAACTATTCCCTGGGACACTTTCACTTTAATATAACCCCTTGTGTGTATACATTAACTGCTGTGTGCCTACACTATCCAATGTATCCATTGTAGCGTTCCCTGCATCGCTGTGTGATCATATTACACTATACTAGTAACCTTTAGACTCTATGAATCATGACCGTTAATGCATTCCGCCCACCAACCAGACAGACGCTATGCATGGGCAGTGATAATGTATCAATTTCATGACTGACAGTCTTCCATCATTGACCAATCAATGATGGAAGGCTGTACAGTTGTCAGGAGAACCACCTAAGCCCACCCAGACCGTTAGCTCAGGGCGCCCGCCAGCTAATAGAGCCTCGAGTTAAATTTTTGATTGACAGCTCCCTGTTAATAAAACCACCATAAGCCAGTCCCATCCCTCTTTTCGTTTCCTGCTCCCGCTGAGACTGAGACCTCCCTGGCTGAAACTACTCACTCAGACTGACCCAACCTAACAGTAAGTCCTAACTGCCCTGGCCAAACCCCTAGTCCCCCTAATAAAACGAACTGTCCCCCAGTTACCCCACTATGCCTGCCTGCCACCCACACACACCCACCCACCCACCAACTTACCTACCTAGGCCCGCAATGCCTGGGCAACCCCCAATCACCCCCGCAGTAGGCCCAAAAGACCTGTGCCACCCCCGATCACCCCCATGGGGCCTGTGCCACCCCATGATCACCCCGATCACCCCCATGTGGCCTATGCCACCGCCTGATTACCCATGGGGGTGATTGGGGGGATCATGGGGTGGCACAGGCCCCATGGGGGTGATCGGATCACCCCCATGGGGCCTGTGCCACCCCCGATCACCCCGATCACCCCCATGTGGCCTATGCCACCGCCCGATTACCCCGATCACTCCCATGGGGCCTGTGCCACCCTCGATCACCCCCATGGGGCCTATGTCAACCCCCGATCACCCCCCCTGTAGGCCCATCGGGGCCTGGCCAACCCCCACCCCAACCTACCTAACTATCAACCCACCTACCTACCCCCCTGACCCAGTGACCACACCTGACCCCACCCTGACCCAACTATCAACCTACCTACCCCCCTGACCCAGTGACCACACCTGACCCCACCCTGACCCAACTACCAACCCACCTGCCTATGCTACCAGTTAAACACACAACCCCCCCCCCCCCCCATATTTTTATTCCATTTTTCAAAGTGACAGGCAATGGATATTTAACATTGCAGTTAAAATAAAAAGGATACTTTGCATGACACTTTCAAAGATTGAATAAAAATATGGGAAGGGCAAAAAAACAATAAGTAAACATAACAGCACATACCTTCCAAATTGACCCCTCCAGCGGCAGCCTTCTGCCCTGGATAGTCGGGCATTCCTATCAATTTTAATTGAAGCCCATGTCCTTCCATCTTGATAGAAGCCCTCGTCCTCATCTTGATTGAAGCCATTGTCCATCTATTCTGGCCCATTGCAAGAGGCCTCCAGCTAAAAAAAACAACGCTCTAAAGAAAAAAAAACAACAATCTAACGGAGCTCCTCCTACAAGGAGCTCCCCCCGCGACTAATTGATTTTTTCCCACGCTCCACCTTTTATACTAGTTTTGAAGGACTCTGATTGGCTAAACATTTTTGATTGACATTGATTTCAACCAATCAGCGTCTTTAAAAAATTAGCAAAGCAGGTATGGAAGCCTGTAAGGGCAAAAAAGGTTAGTGTGAACTTGTGTGACCCTGTATGTATTATACATATTACAGGGCTATTTATGTGATATACATGTTACAGGATAATATCCTGTAACATGTATAGCAAATAAATAGCACTGTAATATGTATAATAAATAATGTCTAATACAAATACATGAGCAATAATCAAATAATTAATAAAGTACATCAATTAAACAATTAATAAATATCAATTAATATATTTTTTTGTTTTATGTATATTGCTTTATGTGTGTGTGTGTGTCCATGGCGTCTCAATGAAGGGTTTACCTTTAGTCCATTTATTTAATCTAAAGTTCTGATTTAGAGCTTCAAAGTCTGCTACAACACAGAATATTTGAGTAACATATATATATATATACATCAGAGTAATTAGCTATAGGAAGTGAAAGAATATTTTTCTATACTTTAGTCCATAATTACACCTTATAGGAACTCTAATAATTTGACTCTATTATAAACTTCCACTTACCTGATATATGTTGTATAGTATATTATTACCATTGCTTCCTTAAAATATTAGTTTAACTTTCGATATATACAGAAGTGGGTTCGTTTATCTTTCTTTTTCATCTTTAGCAGGAGCGTAGTTAGTCTCAGACCCCTCGATCATATTAAGTGAAGATTTAATAAATAGTTTAGTTGGCTTTTTAAGGGCTAATGTTGGAGATGATGTTGTTTACAGTTTCTGTATTCTTTTCGCAGTGACTTAATCAGAATTACAATCCCGGAAGCAAATAAGAGTTTATCCTCATTTGCTTCATCGCGAAATCTTGCGTTAGGGTCCTAGACGTTATGTATTACGTCACCACGTAAACTGGTTAATGGCGCGAAAAGCAATTTGGAAATAGCCAATACACAATGAATGGGTGTGAACTAACGCCCTGACAACGCCCAAGAAGGCGTAACCTTATGCACCTTAAAAGCCCCGCAAAACTCAATTATGGTTATGCACTCTATGTGCCTTGAAAAAGATAGTGTATGAACTATCGAAACCGGTCGGCTTTTTGTTTATTTCTTTGTTACTTTGTTGGCATTTGATATATCCTATGATCCACCCTCTCCATCTGTACATTTGTACATTGGTGGTAAATATGGAGCAATATGGTATGTACTTTTAGGTATTTTATTAGGTAAGTGTTGAGAATGCTGATTCTCCTGCTTCTATGAGCTAGCAAGCGTATTGCACGCTATGCTTTGGTGTACTGTTCACCATTTACTCTTTTTTTACTTACCTGATATACCTAGTATATGCTTAGTATCTCTTGCCAATATACTATTTTCTATTATTATTTTTATAGAGTGTTTTTTGCCATTTTTTCTATTTTTTCGCTTTTTATATATATTTCCTTCACCCTTTTTTCCCTCTGATTTTCACTAATATTTATTGAGTTATAGTCCAATGATTGTCCTAACAGAAGTATGAGAACTTTAACAGAAGATTGTCGTGATATTTAGTTACACCTAGTGTTACTTACCTGATATTTCAAAAAAAATTCCAGTCCACCATTGTTGTATGGAGACACTCTTGGTCATTGTACCTATTTATTGTTTTTCTTTATACTCCTGCTATTAGAAAGATACATTACTTTTTTATTTTTTTACTAGTTTTTTACCTTAGGTGTTATTCGCCATTTTTTGTTTTTTTCTTTATTTACCTTATATATATATATATATATATATATATATATATATGTATATATATATATATATCCTGATTTATATATTGATTGATTTATATATTGATTGATAGACATATTGATATATATATATATATGTATATATTGAGATATATATATATATATATATATATATATATATATATTGATTGATTGATTTATATATTGATTGATGGATATGTTGATTGATATATATATATATATATATATTGAGATATATATATATATATATGTATATATATATATTGATATATATATATATATATATATTGATATATATATATATATATATTGATATATATATATTGATATATATCTATATATCTATATATCTATATATATATATATATATATATATATATATATATATAATTATATCTATCTAATTAATTATATATCTCAAGATATACGGGGAGTGCAGAATTATTAGGCAAATGAGTATTTTGACCACATCATCCTCTTTATGCATGTTGTCTTACTCCAAGCTGTATAGGCTCGAAAGCCTACTACCAATTAAGCATATTAGGTGATGTGCATCTCTGTAATGAGAAGGGGTGTGGTCTAATGACATCAACACCCTGTATCAGGTGTGCATAATTATTAGGCAACTTCCTTTCCTTTGGCAAAATGGGTCAAAAGAAGGACTTGACAGGCTCAGAAAAGTAAAAAATAGTGAGATATCTTGCAGAGGGATGCAGCACTCTTAAAATTGCCAAGCTTCTGAAGCGTGATCATCGAACAATCAAGCGTTTCATTCAAAATAGTCAACAGGGTCGCAAGAAGCGTGTGGAAAAACCAAGGCGCAAAATAACTGCCCATGAACTGAGAAAAGTCAAGCGTGCAGCTGCCACGATGCCACTTGCCACCAGTTCTGCCATATTTCAGAGCTGCAACATCACTGGAGTGCCCAAAAGCACAAGGTGTGCAATACTCAGAGACATGGCGAAGGTAAGAAAGGCTGAAAGACGACCACCACTGAACAAGACACACAAGCTGAAACATCAAGACTGGGCCAAGAAATATCTCAAGACTGATTTTTCTAAGGTTTTATGGACTGATGAAAGGAGAGTGAGTCTTGATGGGCCAGATGGATGGGCCCGTGGCTGGATTGGTAAAGGGCAGAGAGCTCCAGTCCGACTCAGACGCCAGCAAGGTGGAGGTGGAGTACTGGTTTGGGCTGGTATCATCAAAGATGAGCTTGTGGGGCCTTTTTGGGTTGAGGATGGAGTCAAGCTCAACTCCCAGTCCTACTGCCAGTTCCTGGAAGACACCTTCTTCAAGCAGTGGTACAGGAAGAAGTCTGCATCCTTCAAGAAAAACATGATTTTCATGCAGGACAATGCTACATCACACGCGTCCAAGTACTCCACAGCGTTGCTGTCAAGAAAGGGTATAAAAGAAGAAAATCTAATGACATGGCCTCCTTGTTCACCTGATCTGAGCCCCATTGAGAACCTGTGGTCCATCATCAAATGTGAGATTTACAAGGAGGGAAAACAGTACACCTCTCTGAACAGTGTCTGGGAGGCTGTGGTTGCTGCTGCACGCAATGTTGATGGTGAACAGATCAAAACACTGACAGAATCCATGGATGGCAGGCTTTTGAGTGTCCTTGCAAAGAAAGGTGGCTATATTGGTCACTGATTTGTTTTTGTTTTGTTTTTGAATGTCAGAAATGTATATTTGTGAATGTTGAGATGTTATATTGGTTTCACTGGTAAAAATAAATAATTGAAATGGGTATATATTTGTTTTTTGTTAAGTTGCCTAATAATTATGTACAGTAATAGTCACCTGCACACACAGATATCCCCCTAAAATAGCTAAAACTAAAAACAAACTAAAAACTACTTCCAAAAATATTCAGCTTTGATATTAATTAGTTTTTTGGGTTCATTGAGAACATGGTTGTTGTTCAATAATAAAATTAATCCTCAAAAATACAACTTGCCTAATAATTCTGCACTCCCTGTATATATATATATATATATATATATATATATATATATATATATATATATAATCAATATTTATATATATCTCAATATATATATATATATATTTTTTGTATTTTTATTTCATTTTTTTTTAATGTACAGTTTGGGCCTATATGGTTTTGGTTGGTTATTTAAGGTTTTTAAGGTGCGTTTGGGGCCTATATGGTCACACTTGGTTTTTTAATGTTTTTAAGGTGCGGTTGGGGCCTATATGGTCACACTTGGCTATTTAAGGTTTTTATGATGCGGTTGGGGCCTATATGGTCACACTTGGTCTTTTAATGTTTTTAAGGTGCGGTTGGGGCCTATATGGTCACACTTGGCAATTTAAGATTTTTAATGTGCGGTTTGGGCCTATATGGTCACACTTGGCAATTTAAGATTTTTAATGTGCGGTTTGGGCCTATATGGTTTTTTGTTTTTTTAAGGTTTTTATGGTGCGGTTGGGGCCTATATGGTCACACTTGGTCTTTTAATGTTTTTAAGGTGCGGTTGGGGCCTATATGGTCACACTTGGTCTTTTAATGTTTTTAAGGTGCGGTTTCGGCCTATATAGTCACACTTGGTCTTTTAATGTTTTTAAGGTGCGGTTGGGGCGTATATGGTCACACTTGGTCTTTTAATGTTTTTGAGTGCGGTTGGGGCCTTTATGGTCACACTTGGTAATTTAAGGTTTTTAAGGTGCAGTTGGGGCCTATATGGTCACACTTGGTCTTTTAAGGTTTTTAAGGTGCGGTTGGGGCCTATTTGGTCACACATGGTTATTTAAGGTTTTTAAGGTGCGGTTGGGGCTTATATGGTCACACTTGGCTATTTAAGGTTTTTAAGGTGCGGTTGGGGCCTATATGGTCACACTTGGTCTTTTAATGTTTTTAAGGTGCGGTTGGGGCCTATATGGTCACACTTGGCTATTTAAGGTTTTTAAGGTGCGGTTGGGGCCTTTATGGTCACACTTGGTCTTTTAAAGTTTTTTAGGTGCGGTTGGGGCCTATATGGTCACACTTGGTCTTTTAATGTTTTTAAGGTGCGGTTGGGGCGTATATGGTCACACTTGGTCTTTTAATGTTTTTGAGTGCGGTTGGGGCCTTTATGGTCACACTTGGTCTTTTAATGTTTTTAAGGTGCTGTTGGGGCCTATATGGTCACACTTGGTCTTTTAAGGTTTTTACGGTGTGGTTGGGGCCTATTTGGTCACACTTGGCTATTTAAGGTTTTTAAGGTGCGGTTGGGGCCTATATGGTCACACTTGGTCTTTTAATGTTTTTAAGGTGCGGTTGGGGCCTATATGGTCACACTTGGTCTTTTAATATTTTTAAGGTGCGGTTGGGGCCTATATGGTCGCACTTGGTTTTTTAAGGTTTTTAAGGTGCGGTTGGGGCCTATATGGTCACACTTGGTCTTTTAATGTTTTTAAGGTGCGGTTGGGGCCTATATGGTCACACTTGGTCTTTTAATGTTTTTAAGGTGCGGTTGGGGCCTATATGGTCACACTTGGTCTTTTAATGTTTTTAAGGTGCGGTTGGGGCCTATATGGTCACACTTGGTTATTTAAGGTTTTTAAGGTGCGGTTGGGGCCTATATGGTCACACTTGGTTATTTAAGGTTTTTAAGGTGCGGTGGATCTATCAAGTGTGGTTGGGGCCTATTTGGTCACACTTGGTTATTTAAGGTTTTTAAGGTGCGGTTGGGGCCTATATGGTCACACTTGGTCTTTTAATGTTTTTTAGGTGCGGTTGGGGCCTATATGGTCACACTTGGTCTTTTAATGTTTTTAAGGTGCGGTTGGGGCCTATATGGTCGCACTTGGTTATTTAAGGTTTTTAAGGTGCGATTGGGGCCTATATGTTCACACTTGGTCTTTTAATGTTTTTAAGGTGCGGTTGGGGCCTATATGGTCACACTTGGTCTTTTAATGTTTTTAAGGTGCAGTTGGGGCCTATATGGTCACACTTGGTCTTTTAAAGTTTGTTAGGTGCGGTTGGGGCCTATATGGTCACACTTGGTCTTTTAATGTTTTTAAGGTGCGGTTGGGGCCTATATGGTCACACTTGGTCTTTTAATGTTTTTAAGGTGCGGTTGGGGCCTATATGGTCACACTTGGTCTTTTAATTTTTTTAAGGTGCGGTTGGGGCCTATATGGTCACACTTGGTCTTTTAAGGTTTTTACGGTGTGGTTGGGGCCTATTTGGTCACACTTGGTTATTTAAGGTTTTTAAGGTGTGGTTGAGGCCTATATGGTCACACTTGGCTATTTAAGGTTTTTAAGGTGCGGTTGGGGCCTATATGGTCACACTTGGCTATTTAAGGTTTTTAAGGTGCGGTTGGGGCCTATATGGTCACACTTGGTCTTTTAATGTTTTTAAGGTGCGGTTGGGGCCTATATGGTCACACTTGGCTATTTAAGGTTTTTAAGGTGCGGTTGGGGCCTTTATGGTCACACTTGGTCTTTTAAAGTTTTTTAGGTGCGGTTGGGGCCTATATGGTCACACTTGGTCTTTTAATGTTTTTAAGGTGCGGTTGGGGCGTATATGGTCACACTTGGTCTTTTAATGTTTTTGAGTGCGGTTGGGGCCTTTATGGTCACACTTGGTCTTTTAATGTTTTTAAGGTGCTGTTGGGGCCTATATGGTCACACTTGGTCTTTTAAGGTTTTTACGGTGTGGTTGGGGCCTATTTGGTCACACTTGGTTATTTAAGGTCTTTAAGGTGCGGTTGAGGCCTATATGGTCACACTTGGCTATTTAAGGTTTTTAAGGTGCGGTTGGGGCCTATATGGTCACACTTGGTCTTTTAATGTTTTTAAGGTGCGGTTGGGGCCTATATGGTCACACTTGGTCTTTTAATATTTTTAAGGTGCGGTTGGGGCCTATATGGTCGCACTTGGTTTTTTAAGGTTTTTAAGGTGCGGTTGGGGCCTATATGGTCACACTTGGTCTTTTAATGTTTTTAAGGTGCGGTTGGGGCCTATATGGTCACACTTGGTCTTTTAATGTTTTTAAGGTGCGGTTGGGGCCTATATGGTCACACTTGGTCTTTTAACGTTTTTAAGGTGCGGTTGGGGCCTATATGGTCACACTTGGTTATTTAAGGTTTTTAAGGTGCGGTTGGGGCCTATATGGTCACACTTGGTTATTTAAGGTTTTTAAGGTGCGGTGGATCTATCAAGTGTGGTTGGGGCCTATTTGGTCACACTTGGTTATTTAAGGTTTTTAAGGTGCGGTTGGGGCCTATATGGTCACACTTGGTCTTTTAATGTTTTTAAGGTGCGGTTGGGGCCTATATGGTCACACTTGGTCTTTTAATGTTTTTAAGGTGCGGTTGGGGCCTATATGGTCGCACTTGGTTATTTAAGGTTTTTAAGGTGCGATTGGGGCCTATATGTTCACACTTGGTCTTTTAATGTTTTTAAGGTGCGGTTGGGGCCTATATGGTCACACTTGGTCTTTTAATGTTTTTAAGGTGCAGTTGGGGCCTATATGGTCACACTTGGTCTTTTAAAGTTTGTTAGGTGCGGTTGGGGCCTATATGGTCACACTTGGTCTTTTAATGTTTTTAAGGTGCGGTTGGGGCCTATATGGTCACACTTGGTCTTTTAATGTTTTTAAGGTGCGGTTGGGGCCTATATGGTCACACTTGGTCTTTTAATTTTTTTAAGGTGCGGTTGGGGCCTATATGGTCACACTTGGTCTTTTAAGGTTTTTACGGTGTGGTTGGGGCCTATTTGGTCACACTTGGTTATTTAAGGTTTTTAAGGTGTGGTTGAGGCCTATATGGTCACACTTGGCTATTTAAGGTTTTTAAGGTGCGGTTGGGGCCTATATGGTCACACTTGGTCTTTTAATGTTTTTAAGGTGCGGTTGGGGCCTAGATGGTCGCACTTGGTTTTTTAAGTTTTTTAAGGTACGGTTGGGGCCTATATGGTCGCACTTGGTTATTTAAGGTTTTTAAGGTGCGGTTGGGGCCTATATGGTCACACTTGGTCTTTTAATGTTTTTAAGGTGCGGTTGGGGCCTATATGGACACACATGGTCTTTTAATGTTTTTAAGGTGCGGTTGGGGCCTATATGGTCACACTTGGTTATTTAAGGTTTTTAAGGTGCGGTTGGGGCCTATTTGGTCGCACTTGGTTATTTAAGGTTTTTAAGGTGCGGTTGGGGCCTATATGGTCACACTTGGTCTTTTAGTGTTTTTAAGGTGCGGTTGGGGCCTATATGGTCGCACTTGGTTATTTAAGGTTTTTAAGGTGCGGTTGGGACCTATATGGTCACACTTGGTCTTTGAACGTTTTTAAGGTGCGGTCGGGGCCTATATGGTCACACTTGGTTATTTAAGGTTTTTAAGGTGCGGTTGGGGCCTATATGGTCACACTTGGTTATTTAAGGTTTTTAAGGTGCGGTTGGGGCCTATTTGGTCGCACTTGGTTATTTAAGGTTTTTAAGGTGCGGTTGGGGCCTATATGGTCACACTTGGTCTTTTAATGTTTTTAAGGTGCGGTTGGGACCTATTTGGTCACACTTGGTTATTTAAGGTTTTAAAAGTTACGGTTTGGGTCTTGAACATTCTAATTTTTTTTTTGTTTGTTTTCTATCACCCCCAGGTGCAAACTCTCTGTGGAAGCAGATTTGTTTGGACTCGTTGGTTGACTTACTGAACGTGAATACCCCGAGAAGGAGAGTCAACTGTTGGTGAGTATATGGTCACACTTGGTTATTTAAGGTTTTTAAGGTGCAGTTGGGGCCTATATGGTCACACTTGGTCTTTTAAGGTTTTAAAAGTTACGGTTTGGGTCTTGAACGTTCTAATTTTTTTGTTGTTGTTGTTTTCTATCACCCCCAGGTGCAAACTCTCTGTGGAAGCAGATTTGTTTGGACTCGTTAGTTGACTTACTGAACATGAATACCCCGAGAAGTAGAGTCAACTGTTGGTGAGTATCATTGCTTTTAATTTTCTGTCCATGCGTATAGGTGCAAATTTGATGTTGATGTAGTCTTGTCACATGAGGGTTTGCAATCTGCAATGTATACCAATGAATTCAACACACTGTTATTTTAAAGTAATTTTGTGACATAATATAAATTAATATACCGTGATCTCTTTCTTCTATTGGTATCAGAAATGAATACTATTGACTCTCTACTTGTGAAGCCTTTCGGCACCCTAACCTATGAGGAGAAGGTGGAAGTAAAACGGTTAGGACCTGACCAACCAGAGATAAATCTGCAGCAAATCGCAAGAGATAGAGGGAAGCAATATATCCGGACTTTCAATACTGAATAGTACAAGAAGAACAACTGGCTTTGTGGAAGCGTTTCTAGGAAGTCCTTATATTGTTTTCCATGCATCCTATTTGGTGGTGACGCTGCTTGGACCAAAACTGGAGTGACTGACGTCAAACATCTAGCAGATAAATTGGCGAAACACAAAACTTCTAAATCTCACTTGGATAACAGGATCAAGTTTGAGATGCTTGGACAGGCAAACATTGCAGTTCAACTAGACCAAGGATACCAAGTCAGTATTCAAAAACACAATGAAGAAGTGGCTAAGAACCGGTACATCCTTTCGAAGATAATTGATTGTGTTCGCTTTTGTGACGCTTTTGAACTGGCATTAAGAGGACACGACAAAAGTGAAACATCGCTAAATCCAGGAGTGTTTCGAGGCCTGGTGGATTTGGTTGGCAGTATCCATAGTGCAATGGAACAGCATTTGAAGACTGCAACTGTGATTAAGGGCACGTCCAAAACCTTGCAGAATGAGCTACTGGACTGCATGCTGGAAGTTATTAAGGAAGTGATTCACCAGCAGCTTAAGGAAGCCAAGTTTGTGGCAATCCAAGCGGATGAAACAACCGATATTTCCGCAAGGACACAGTGCGTTTTAGTCTATCGCTACATTGACAAGAAGCATCAAGTGGTGGAAAGATTTGATGGCTTCACGGAACTGAAAGCAATGGATGCAGACTCGATTGCCGCTGTTGTGCTGGAAAGTCTGAATACTGTTCTCCCAGAGCCAGAAGACAAGAAGAAACTCATAGCTCAAAGCTACGATGGTGCCAGTGTGATGCGTGGAGATCAAGGAGGAGTTCAAAGAAACATAAAAGACGTGTACCCGACCGCACACTACGTCCATTGCTATGCTCACCAACTGAACCTAATAATGGAGAAAGCAGTTTCAAGGATTGGAAGAGTTCGAGTATTTTTTTCCAACATAGGCGGCATACCATCTTTTTTTTCACTCTCTCCAAAAAGGACTGGAGTTCTGGATGAGGTAGTTGGTAGAAGACTTCCAAGAGGTGCATGACACGATGGACCTTCAACGTTAGGCCCGTGAACGTCATCTACGAGAACAGAGATGCGCTATTTGAGTGTTTCCAGACAATTGAAGCATGTCTAAACTTTGATCAAACATCTATACGTGAAGCCGCAGGTTTCGTTGGATTGCTGGAAGACAGGGAGTTCCTTTACTTCCTTAAATTATTTCATTTAATAATGCCACATGTTGACATCCTCTATAGTCAGCTTCAGAAGCGAGACACGGATACTGTTTATATCCACAAAGTCACAGAAGACTTTGTCAGCAGCATCCAGAAAATCCGTAATTCTGTTGACGAGATAGAAGCAAGTTTGCCTAGCAATGTAACATTCCGCTGACTGAGTACGGAGATCTCAAACTTGAGACAACTTTCAAGAGAGGTATGTGACATAGTGGTGGTTCATGCAAAAGAACGTTTTTCATTTTCAAATCACCTAGTCAGTGCCAAACTTCTTCAAAGTGACTTGTATACAACCCATGACACTTGCTTTCCAACCCAAGCTCTGGAAGACACCGTGCAAGCATATCCAATACTGAAGAAGGAACAATTACGCACTGAGCTGTCACTTCTGTATGGGAAGACAGATTTTCATGCTTGTACAAGTGCTGTTGCTCTGCACAAACTTTTACATCAATTGAATCTGCAGAATGATTTCACAAAGACAGTGAAATTATTAAGAATCCTGATTACAACACCGATGACCACTGCAGAATCAGAAAGATGCTTCTCCACATTGAAGAGGATAAAAACCTTTTTAAGAAGCACCATGTCCCTGGAGCGGTTGAATGCATTGGCGATGCTCTCAATGGAAAAGCAACTGATTTCCGAGATCCCAGACTTTAATGAAAAATACATTGAGAAGTTTTGTTCTTTGAAAGATCGCCGTGCAAAATTTAAATACAAGTGATTGAAACAAAGAAGAATGCATACCCCCAGGGTGTGCAAAGATAAACTGCGTTAAGCAGCACCACCTCACTACCAAACATAACTAGTGGTAAGTAAAGTATGAACGGTGTGTGGGTGTGCATATGGAAGGAGCTATGAAAGGTGTGTGCATGGTCAGTAACAATTGTTGAAGCCTTGGCGTGGTTTGAAGGAATTGGAGGCACTTCCAAAGGTAGCTGTCACTTCTGTACGCGAAGCCAGAATTTTATGTCTGTACGAGTGCTGTTGCTCTGCACCAACTTTACCATCAATTTAATCTGCATAATGATTTCACAGAGACAGTGAAGCTATAAGAAATCCTGCTTATAACACCGAAGACTACTGCAGAATCAGAAAGATGCTTCTCCACATTGAAGAGGATAAAAAGGTATTTAAGAAGCACCAAGGCCCTGGAGCGGTTGAATGCATTGGTTTGAAGGAATTGGAGGCACTTCTAAGGGTAGCTGTCACTTCTGTACGGTAAGCCAGAATTTCATGTCTGTACGAGTGCTGTTGCTCTGCACCAACTTTACCATCAATTTAATCTGCATAATGATTTCACAGAGACAGTGAAGCTTTAAGGAATCCTGCTTACAACACCGAAGACTACTGCAGAATCAGAAAGATGCTTCTCCACATTGAAGAGGATAAAAGGTATTTAAGAAGCACCATGGCCCTGGAGCGGTTGAATGGATTGGTTTGAAGGAATTGGAGGCACTTCCAAGGGTAGCTGTCACTTCTGTACGGGAAGCCAGAATTTCATGTCTGTATGAGTGCTGTTGCTCTGCACCAACTTTACCATCAATTTAATCTGCATAATGATTTCACAGAGACAGTGAAGCTATAAGGAATCCTGCTTACAACACCGAAGACTACTGCAGAATCAGAAAGATGCTTCTCCACATTGAAGAGGATAAAAAGGTATTTAAGAAGCACCATGGCCCTGGAGCGGTTGAATGCATTGGTTTGAAGGAATTGGAGGCACCTTCAAGGGTAAGTAAAGTTCTCAGAAATGGCACCACCAAACTACCAAAAATAACTAGTGGTAAGTAAAGTATGAATGGTGTGTGTGTGAATATGAAAGGAGCTATGAAAGGTGTGTGAATGGTCAGTAACAATTGTTGAAGCCTTGGCAAGGCGTTACTGCTCATATGGTTATTCATGTGCTAATTCTACGTGTTTATTTGACATTGATTATTGTGTTGTCTAAACAGAAGTGAAATGTTGTTGTTTTCTTGAATCCCAAGATCCACTGGTTTGGGCCTATACAATTGGTCTTTTAAGGTATGTTTGGGTCCTATGGTCACACTTGGTCTTCTAAGGTATGTTTGGGGCCTATATGGTTCCACTTGGTCTTTTAAGGTTTTTAAGGTATGGTTTTGTTCTTGAATGGTCTGATTGATTTGCTTGTTTTCTTTCAACCCCAGGTGCAAACCCTATGTGGCAGCAGATTTGTTTGTACTCGTTGGTCAACTTACTGAATGTTAATACCCTGAGAAGAAAAGCCGACTAATGGTAAGTGTCACTGCTTTAATTTTTCTGTTAATGCGTATAGGTGCAATTATGATATTGCTGTAGTCTTGTCACATGAGTTTTTTCAATTTATATTGTTTACCAATGAATTTAACACATTGTTACTTTACTTCTTGACATTGCTGCATTGCTGATCATGTATTTCAATAAGCTTTACAAGTATAAGGTCATTGGGCGGGGCTTATAAAGGTCATTATGATGTCAGGGGGAGGAGTTATGAAAATGGGTGTGGTTTGAAAAAAGGGAAGGGGCTACGTTTCGCCCTGGCGCCCCTCCAACTTCCAGCCGCCACTGGTTTACAGTGGTAGTAGCAAGACCAATGGACAACCATCAATATATTAAAGGAAAACCTTTCTCCCACTTAAACATTAGATGGTTGGATTAACTTAACCCAACAAATCACTGATGAACGGGATGAACTCACTAAAAATATGGGTCCATCTGTTTGGTTCATGTATAGATTGTTCATAATAGGTGATCATATTTGCATGAAGCCACAGAAATATATGGGGACATCTCTGTGGCGAAGGTTGGAGCTAGAGGTGTTGAGTTGTGTCAGAATACAATTCTTATATGAAATTTACGCTTCACAAATGCATATCTTATAGAACCATTCTTTTTTCCCCCTAAACTATTTCATTTATTGTGCCATCTTGGACAGTAAGTCCAGACCCACAGCGGATGGATTCAAAATACCAGCATCTCATGCTGCAAAGAGTGATATGTAGTGTATGCACAGTATTGTGTGTTACCCTGGATGTTGTATAATTAAACGGACATAATAATAACATAATAATAATCATATTTTTTAATTTCACATATATTTATATTAGACTGTTAAGTGTAAAATAATGTTGAAATGTCATCTTTCTTTATTTTTTTGGGACTATATTGTTTCTTTAAATGCTGCTGTGGTTTTAAAACCATTTGCAAGTAGTCTTTGGTACCCGTAATAGTTTCTTCAGTTTTTTGTAGTTACGGCACTGCCCTATTATGCAAGTGATCTGAGAAGTCTTCTAAGCATAGGGTTTTAGTGAAAAAGTCTAACAGAGTAACTTGTAATCTTTTGGCACTGAATTTTTTTTTTCCGACTCTGGCTTGCCACAGTCACTCGTATAATTCTCTGGCAAAGTTTCCGAGATGGGTGATTAACATAGCTATCGGGATTTACTTTGCTCTTAAAAATGGTGTAAACTGCAATAAATGGGATTAACATGGAGACCGATGTAAACAGCATGAAACATTTACAGTGTAAAGCCTCTATCCTGAGGGTGTAGCCTTTGGTCACATATGTGAAAAATGGCAGCTTTACAGGGTGATGTTCCAGAAGGTGAAAATATGTTATTCTGCTGGCCCTTTAAGAATTAAGAGGCAGTGCAAGTGCAGTGGCAGAGCTAGTGAATGGAAAGCCCTAATGCAAAAGAAAAATTGCGATCCCCTCCCAGGTGGGGGCATGGCCAATTTTGTTTGGTTTTGTTGGGGCCTTCTATTCACTAGCTCCACCATTGACATTGGGCTTTTCTCATGATATATTATTACATTTATATATAATATATGTAATATATAAATAGAATATATATCAAACTAGCGAATTGCCCGTCAAAAAATGACGGCAATGAAATTGTAAGGTAGCTAATGCTGTTTAGTGTGTAATAATGAAATATATAATACATTAATAAATTAATATACTTTAAGTATTTAAAAGCATTGTGTGGAAGAGCTGTGAATGTGTTTTGATGTTGCTGCAGCATTAGTGGTGTGGATCTGCTGTGTAAGCGTGCTGAATGTGTGCAGTGTAACACTGTGCGTGCGCGAGCCCAAACCGTTAGCGTAGTCGTGTACTTCCGCATTGGCGTAAAATGGCGAGTAATGTGTGGTATACGTCTGTATCGGAATATCCGTAGGTGTTTTGTAGTGTTTTGCGAGTTTCTTGTGGTGTTTTGCGAGTTTAGAGTGCTGTAGCCTCGTTTTTGTTTTGTTCGGCGGCCATTTTTTCTCTCGCTTCGATTTTTTTTTAGTCTCTAAACTGTTTTATTTCGAGTAAAATCGAGGTGTAAGTTGTATTTTTGAGGTGCTGGGTGCTCCCTCTTGGTGTAGGTAAGTGTTTTATGTGCTGTGTGTATGTATTGTGTTTTACATTTTGTAATGTTCGCGAGTTGCGTCCGAGTGTTGCGAGGCCGTAATGTGTGTGAACGTGTGTCGTATGTTGTTTGCGAGTGTCGTAATGTGTGTGTCGTGCTGTTTGGTTTGCGAGGTAAAGTTTGCGAGGGTCGCAGTTGCTGGCATGGAGCGCCTTTGGCGCTCCATGCCAGCAACTGAGACCCTCGGCCACTGCCCTCGCTTCGCGAGGGCCGCAGCTCGCTACGCGAGCCCGCAGCGTTAGCAACAACTCGTACGCTCACAACTATATATGTGATATGTAGCCCTGTTCCTCCATTTCCCCTACCTTCCTCCCTCACACACATCCCCCACCCCTGATCTCTTGGGTCTATCGAGGTGCCCTCCCCCCCAGGCAGCCTTCTCTGGACCACCTACCCACCCTGGCATTGCTCTGTGCTTCCACCTGTATCTGTACGAGGTCCGTAGCGGGGGTGTGACCTCCGTTTCCTGCACAGGAAACGCAAGTGGTATTTTGCTCCGGGCCCCCTGAGTGGTGTGGGCCCTGGTGCAATGCACCCCTTACATCACCGATATCTCCGCTACTGTGTAAGTGTAAATTGTATATCAAAACCACATTAAAGAGAATAAAATGAGGTAAGTAACTAAGTTCAAACATTCATATAAAACAAATAAAATCCCTTAAAACGTTTTTGTTTTGTGAAGGCTGGATGGTGCTGCAGAGCCTGTGTCCTCCAGTCCTTTATTTTTCACGAAAAATACATTTTTCCTGGTGTTTATGATAAAAAATATGGGGCAATGTGGAGAGTGCAAATAACATACCTATGTTTCAGGATTTCCCAGCAGAGCACAGGTGAACCAGAATACAGCTCACCCAACGTCACCATGAAATGGAGCAAGTTTTACCCAGCCTTGACCAGGCAAGGAGGTACGTGCTGTGGGTGTGCTGTTATTCTGTTTGAATCTGACCTTGAGTTGTGACCCCTGCTATTCTCTTTTTTACTGCCATCCACAACTTTCTGTCTATTGTTGGGATACCCTTCCATGCATCCATCTCATAGCTCCAAATCTGATACTAACTAGCCATAAAGGGATACTGTCACCCCCAACGACAAGTTGGTTCCATCCTACAGAGCTGTTTTTCTGTACAGTAAATCATTTCTGAGGTAGTCAGCATTTATTGTGAGGCTCCTTTATGAGGCTCAATATGCTAACTTGCAGCTCAGGGTGGGCGCAGATATCTAACTGCATAGTCTTAGAGGGGCATTGTTTTGATACCACAGAGACAGAAGCTATCTGGTTGGCATCCACCAGTGTAACAGCACTCCAGGACTGAAGCTATTATAATAACTAAAAAGCATAATTAAATAATTCAACAAATTATGATGTTTTAATTATTTGCAGGACTTTCACCAATTCAAATTCTCCTTCTTAACAAATGATAGTTCTATCTTACCAGAATTAAGGAGCTGTTTGAGAATGTTAATTTTTTTTGTGCCAGAAATCTTATTTTTATAAATATTTATATCACTTTGGAGCCCTAGGGAATAAAGGATTTCTTTGACTTATTGCAGCCAAGAAGAAACGCTCATTATATAGCTAATGATTTCCCTTTGGAATCCAAATTTCATTCATTAATCTGAATCCCATATTGATACCATGTCTTTACTTAGATATGACTGTTAAAAAGTTTTGTTGAAGGAGTTTAAGGAGAGAAAACTACACTAATCATGAGTGAAAGTTAAAAGATCATATAATTTGTTCAAAGTTGGTGCTTAACACCTGGTAAGTATAGTAATATAATTATTAAAAACCGTTCATGTGTAATTTTTAATGTGAGCTGCCTACCCAGCTTGCTCTTGAGTGATTAAAAATAAGTTAAAAATAAAAGTTGATAAAAAGATAAACCCTACTTGTAAAAAATGTATATGAGGTGGGTTGCCAACTGGCTAGACTGCCTATAAGCAATGTGATATGCTATAAATGGATAGGGGTGAGGTTGGAGGCCCAATGGCCAGATTAATACATTTGAGGAAGGTATGGGGAATAAAAATCTGAATGTGGTAATGGGAAAAATGTGTATGAGAATAAAGTGAAGAGATCTGTCTGGGACTATAGTTGTATATAATAGTGACTAGTTGCCAGAATATGGCAATGACAAAAGCTGGGAAAAAACGTGTAAAGTGCTATGTGCTAATAAAATTGTTTATATGTGGTGTATAAGGTTAAGGAGTACTATGAAATAGCACTTAAAGTGGCCAAAATAATGACAAAAAAACCTTGTGATAAGGTAAAGCCAGAGAAAATAGTGGATTATCCTCATATAAACAAAAATTTGTAAATCATTGGATAAACAAAAAATGGATAAGTTGCATTAATTACTGTGGGTTTCTATTAAAAAAACTTTTATATTAAAAAGTATCAACCAGTGCCTGAAAGGCTATTCAGTTTGTGGACTGAAACAATGTAATGAGGACTTAAAGTTGCAAATATGTCAGTGTATATATAGAACCAAATATGATTCTATAAAATAGGCCACTAAATCTCTGCACGGTCTTAATATACCCCTTTATTTACACTCAAAATTTGTGCAATCAAAGTTGGTCATGGGGGTATTACCTTAATAAGGTGACCAAGAGATATGGGTCTAAACTAAGGAGCATAGTCCTGTATCTCCCAAAAAAAACAATTGGATATATAAAAGGAAGAAAGCCATAAAGGCTCTTACTTACTGTGTCTCAATTTGCAAAACGCCTCTAGGTCCACAAACTGATGTCTGGTTGACCACAAACATGATATGGCTGTTGCCTGACCGGTTTCGTTGGCAACCCATCTCATATACATTTTTTACCAGTAGGGTTTATCTTTTTATCAACTTTTATTTTTAACTTCTTTTTAATCACTCAAGAGCAAGCTGGGTAGGCAGCTCACATTAAAAATTACACATGAACGGTTTTTAATAATTATAGTGAAAGTTAAAAGAATTGATATGTAAAGAGGATGGCAATGGATCAGCCCAGGAGGCTGTCCTGCATATATATTTTTTCTATATTTTTTTCTGACAAGTCTTGATTTGTTTACATGGGTCACTGTATTTTTAGAAAGCAAAAAATAAATAAATGCAACTTTTAATATGCAATTTCTAATAATAATATTTGTTTTTTGAGTAGTTTCTTTCATCTGATTTCTCAACATGCCATTGTAAATTAATAAGATTTCCATTAGTCTTGTTGAAAGCACATTGATTGCATCATATGGAAATTTTATGTGCTTATTTAGACCCCTATTCAATTGGGCAAATTGCAATTGAATGAGGGCCATAGAATCTAGCATGTACAACTGCCAGGGCTTTTGTTAGTGATAATACAAAGCTCAGTAGTTAATAAGGACCCTATTGAGAAAGAAGCTGCCAGAAGGTGCCTAGTAAAGAAAATGGAAGCCTTCTTTAAAGACTAATTAAATGTAAAGTAAAAATGGAAAGGTTTGTGCATATTTATTTTGCTTACTAAATACATTCTGTTCATCAACTGTAGTTATTCAAAATGGCAAATAAATCTGGCCACAGTAATACAGACAATGAGAGAGAGAGAGAGAGAGAGAGAGAGAGAGAGAGAGAGAGAGAGAGAGAGAGAATATATTTGTATATATAGATTTATATAGACATATATAAAACATATTTTTTCGCTTTTAGTGCAGGTTTTAAAATGCATATAAAGGACAAGCTTGACAAAAGTATACATACTGATACTAGGTCTGACTAAAGCTGATTCTACAGTCTTAGTTAATGTGCCCAGTATAAATTACAGGTACAGTAATATGGCACACCTGGTTGGGTTGCATGGAAAAACTGTGAATTTCATTGTGGTTAATGTCAAGATATACAGAGATTCGATAATCACAAGATAGCAGTACTATGTCACTTTATATGTCAGTAACATCTGCAATAGGAAGCAAAGGTAAATTACTCATATTGTAAAGGTACAATATGAGTATTTTTGATAAGAAGTTTTTTTTTTCTTGCCTTCTTCTTTGCTAAGTCCTATACTAACTCTTTGGTATCAGATTGTGTGCAACATGTTATGCCTTTGTTGGCACCCTTCATAATTTGGCAGCTTTTGCAGCTGCCCACTTCTCCCATAGGTTAGAGCTGACCATGACTGGTACCAAATGATTTAATGTCTCTGTCCTTATAAGAGATTACAATCTAAGCTGGCGTTAAAGAAAAAAGATGAATGCTTTTTTTTCTTACCACACCTACAATTATTTTACTTTTTTCTCTGTTTTTTTACTAAAAATAAATTCAGTGTGAATGAAATGCTTTAGTACTTCTTATTTCAATATTTCAATACTAATCCAAGCATTTCAGTAAAGGACCACGCCTCATGGTTTAGTTTCAAACCCTTGGGTTTACTTCTAAAGTTATATACTTCAATTCGACTTAATGGAGACTTTTTTTTAGCAAAGTTTCTTCTTGAATGAACTCAATTTCCAAGATTCACAATATCCTAATCTTTATATCTTTAAAAATGACTCCGTTGTTCTACTCTTGCAAGGAGAGCTGTCTGTAGCTCATAAAGTTGCAATTTATTTTCATCTAAAATAGACTGAAATAATTCAAAAGAACATTTAGATCTCTGAACACAGAGTCAGAATTTTATTCATTCAAGTATAAAAGAGATATATATTTGGGAGAGGAAATAGTCAGAGTTACTAGAGTGGATATCTAACAGGATCAAACAGACTCCTATGTAGAAACATGTATAATATATATAGCTACTGTAGTGTGTATATAAATATATATATATATATATATATATATATATATACTTACTAATAAAAATTAAATTTCTCTGTCTGAAATAAATATATTTCTATTTTATCCATCTGGGTGATTTTGTTGTGTAGAGTTCTCTCTGGGGTCGTCGGAAGAGGATTTTTACTATGACCAGAGAATTATTTTGCAGAATTTTATTAATCTTTGACCTGCTTTATTTTGTACTCCAAGGCCAAATGTGCCTGTTTTTCCAGGTTCCCCACTGTAGCATGCTAATTTCCAATGATGAGAGTATCATCTTTACTTAGTGTTAATTCTATGAGTGGTTGAATATCCTCATAAAATTAAACAACTTCAGCCTCTGGAACATCCATAGTTGGAGCATAAACTGGTTTCACTGTGATGGTAAATGGCTTGCTTTAAATTTCGACAGAAATCATTCTGTCATTTATTCTGTTGTAACCGAGCACTGCTTTGGCCACCTTTTGGATGACTATGAGTGCTACTCCATTTCTTCTGTGGGATTCTTGACCACAGTGGAAGATCTGGTGGTTGTCTGATGTGAAATGTCTTGTTCCAGTCCATTTGAGTTCACTAATTCCCAGGATGTCAATTTTTACCTTGTCATCTCATGTTTGACCACATCCAGTTTGCCTTGATGCATAGTTCTAACATTCCGGGTGTCTTTGTAGCAGCAGACTTTCCTTACCCCCCCAGACACATCCACAGCTCTGTGTCCAGTCCCAGTCACTTTATTAGATCTTTTACTCTTCCCCAGTAATGGGGTAAACACATTCTGACCTGAGTAGCCAATCTTCAGGTGCCATAGAGTTATGTCTCTGGTCAAGTTATTTTGTTAAAGATACTGGAATGGGTTTTCAGTTCCTTCTCCTGTGGACTGCAATGTGCCTGACCCCTTTGCTATGACCTGCCCATTTTGGGTGATCCTACATGGTGTAGCTTACAGCTGCATTGAAGTATACAAGCCCATTCACCATGACAAGGTATGCATACTCCCCAACATTTCAAGTGGTCAAAGAGGAAGAGGCATTTTCAAAAAGCATCCAACTATTTACTAATGATATTGCTATGGAGCTTGGGAAAGGGTACAAATATTAGAGGTGCATATGTTCAATGTGTGCACATTACTCTAAATAAAATTATGCTGCAAACCAGACACACATTTTTCATGGAATCGTATAAAATAACAGATGAATCAGAGAGTCAAAAAGGTACTAGGTCAGGCTTCAGTAGAGGGATTTATACAAACAATGGACATTTGAAAGGAGGGAGAGAGACCAACACGGCCACTCTTACAACAGACTAGAATTAATTAAACTAATAACTATTCATAACTTTATATGATTGTGCCGCTAGGGAGTTATGCTGAATGAATACCGCCAAACATTTGTAAGTCTCCAAAGAGTAACACCTATATTCTAAAAAAAATATGTATTAGGTTGTGTTAGCACAATTAAAGCAACTTTTGTAGTCTCTAAAGGCAATATCAGAAGATGCACATTAAGTAGCTCTATGCATCAAAAACCAAAGCTAGAACTTATATTAGTGCACTCTTCTCTGATCCTAGCAAGTACAGATTTGACATCATAACATAACTTGTATTAATAAAGATAAAAAGAATCCTAATAAAAGCCCCAAATCTCACGAAAGGATATTAAAAGATTATCCCAGTGGCGTTATTACATTCTGACAATATCCAAGTTACAGAAGTGGTACTAATATGATAGAAATCAATTGAAAGTAGATCAAAGTAAATACAAAGTAAATAAAGTGTTAAGAGGATCTACTGTCAATAAATAAAAGAGCATGTCAATCACATATATAGTTCTGAGCATGCGAGTTGTTGCTAACGCTTGCGGGCTCGCATAGTGAGCCAAGGCCCTCGCAAAGCGAGGGCAGTGGGCAAGGGCCTTAGTTGCTGGCATGGAGCACCGAAGGCGCTCCATGCCAGCAACTGCGACCCTCGCAAACTTCACGTCGCAACGCAAACAACACGACACACCAATTACGACACTCGCTAAACTAAAAAAAAACATATGACACACGTTAACACACATTATGGCCTCGCAACACTTGGACGCAACTCGCGAACATTACAAAATTCAAAACACAATACATACACACAGCACATACATAAAAAGCTTACCTACAGCAAGAGGGAGCATCCAGGACCTTAAAAATGCAACTTACACCTTCATTTCACTCAAAATAAAAGAGTTTAGACACTAAAAAATTTGCTAAGCAACAGAAAAAATGGCCGCTGAACAAAACGAAAACGTGGCTACACACGCAAACACCATACGAGACACGTTACCACACATTACGACCTCGCAAACCTCGGACGCAACAAGCCGACATACAAACATTTAAAACACAATAAATACACACAACACACACACAAAAAGCTTACCTACAGCAAGAGGAGCCATCCAGCACCTCAAAAAACCAAGTTACACCTTCATTTAAATAAAAATAAAACACTTTAGACACTAATAAAATCGCTAAGCGAGAGAAAAAATGGACAACGAACAAAACGAAAACGAGGCTACAGCACTCTCAACACGTAAAACACTACAACACACTCGCAAAACACCACACGAAACTCGAAAAACACCACGAACCACCTACGGATAATCCGCAAAGACGCATACCACAGATAACCCGCCATTTTACGCCAATGCAGAAGTACACCACTACGCTAACGGTTTCGTCTCGCTCGCGCACAGTATTACACTGCACACATTCACCACGCTTACACAGCAGCTCCACAACACTAATGCTGCAGCAACCTCAAAACACATTGACAGCTCTTCAACACAATGCTTCAAAATAGGTAAACTATATTCATTTATTAATGTATTATATATTTGATTATTATACACCAAACAGCATTAGCTCACTTACAATTTCATTGCCGTCATTTTTTAACGGACAATTCGCTAGTGAAATATAAATCTAATGTAATCTATAATACTGTATATTACATATTGTGCCTTATTCCAATTAAGATGGACTCAAAACCATGCCATTGTATATTTTAAAAGACAGTATTACTTAACAAGTTAAAGCAAAATCTTACATTTATTTTGCACTCTGTATGTAACTTGTGTATAACACTATAATCCATAGGTGCCACCTGAATAGCCTTAATTACCAGTGTACTCTAAGTAACTTACCAGATCTACAGTATATATGCTATTTGCCACACTTATTTCTCCCCTATATTACATTACATACACATAGGTTATTTAATACAACAAAGCCTACATTTATTATAGCGTATTTATTATTCTATATTCTATATGCGCCACATTGATTTACTCTACTTACTTTACTCTGAATGGTCCAGTCACTGAAGTTTCAAACATACATTATTTCTCATATTCACTTCTTTGTTTGTTATACTAAATGGACCTTATCCATTTAATACAGTCCTCTATTCATTAGAATTCCACATACAACTACTTTATATTTCTAATTCCCGCATAGTAATGCTCTTGATGGTTTGATATCTTTAAGTTGCAGATTTACTTTATTTGCCACTCTCCTTTCTCATGTACGGGTGGAATCTCAAACATGTGCGTCCTCTTTCGAACATTTAAATTGATAATGTGCAAAATGTTTTAGAAACAAAAAAAATAACACAACGTTTACATTTTTGTATATCATACCCAATTAATCATTACTGTAGGAATTTATTTTATGTTTTCAGTTGATCCTGACTTTCTCAGGAGGGAGTAAACTAATGAGATTTTCATTAGAACTAATAAATGCACTGGAAGTTATAGGTGCCACATTACCATTATGCAGATGTAAACTTCTTGTGTGTTCAAAGTCTTTTTTTTTTTATTTCAGAAAGTAGAACAGCAAAAATAATGCAAATCCCACAGCAGCATAATTGCATTTAAAACATATTACAGGCTGTATTATATTATTTTCATTATATTTTAAATATATTTCCAATATATTTGAAATAAATGACCACAGTAGTCCTTTAATACAACACAACCACTTTTGACCCTGGGACAAAACTGATGTGGGTTCTATGAGGAAAGTAAAATCTCCCAATATATAAATCACACACAAAAGAAAGCAGTTACATCGCAGTATGAAACTATGAAACTATGAATATCCAGTTGATTTGCAGTTTAGTGAAGAGCATAAAACCTATAGTAATTATAATTATAATAAAATATAATCCTTCCTAAACGTGGTACAATTTATTTTTTAGAATAGAAATTATAGCTTTTGTTCACTTTACTAAGAAGTGTCTGATTATTTATTATTACAAAAACGAATTCAACAACAGTGTACTTTCTTTTGTAGCATTCTCAATGTCCACTCAAAGGATTCTCTTAATGCCTAGTACTAAGTACTTGTGAAAAAGAAATTAAGCATGCTTAAGAGGTGAAATATATTCTCTTCTATTTTAAGAGACACTTTTTTGTAACAACTTGAACAACTGAACAAAGCTGCTCAGAATCTGATTTTCTTTTTTCTTTAGAGTGCAATTAACTAGAGCTTCATTCAATTCCGAGGCTGTAAGTCGCGGGATATGGGCCGTATGTCTGCGGGCCTGCAGCGTGCTAGACTTATGGTGCTATTCAATTGAAGGAGCTGGCAAGTTAGGGGCCGAAAGCCAAAACCCGTAAACCATTCATTCGTATGTACCATTTTAGGGCGGGAACATGATCAATTAAGCAAGGCTGTAACTCCTGATTTAGAAACAGCCAATAGAAAAGACAAGACCGTCATTATTACAAAAGTAAAACATGGAGGTTATATGTCAATCAATTGGGTGTGGGGGTTCGATAGGCGATCAGACTCGCAAACCCGCAAAATAATCACATATTTTGTTGTCAGTGTCGGTAACGTTTGCGATGTTAGTCACGCTTTTGCATCCCTCGCGAAGTGAGGCGACCAGTTAGGCCCACGTGACCAACACCTGATGGGGCTGCAATGAGCGCCAGAGGCGCTCATCGTGAGGCCCCCAGGAGTCGCATCACCCCCAGTACCTGGGCTGCAATGAGCGCCGTAGGCACTCATCGCGAGGCCCACTGTGTCTCCTCCCTCCGTACACCTTGTCCTCCTTCATCCCCTCTTAACCTCCTCCTCCCTTTCCTCTTCTCCAATTACCCCCCGATGAGTGCCGTAGGTGCTAACATTGGGTGGCAAACAGCATTGCCAGGCTTAACATTTTATTCCTGTCATTGTTGACGGGCAAGTAGCTAGTATATAATAAAAATGAATGCCAATACAGTTCTAGTAGATATGGGTGGCCTGATAAGTATTAACTCATTGATACCGAGATCAATTTAGCCTGAAAATGAAACATAAAATAAATGTATTTTTCATTGCTGATTTGTGAGTTTGGGACTGTTGTGCAATTAACTCTAATGTCTTTCATCGCTTTCCCCGTTATTTACGGTGCAGTATTGATTTTATATTTGCTTTTACAGTGCTATGAATATGTCATTAACCGGTTTGCGGTTCCTCTCTAGTACTCGTAGGATAATGTTATAAATTTGCCGTTTACGGTGTGAAAACAGTTACGGGCTTTGGGAATTGGAGCAATTGAATATCGATCCGCGATTTTTGCGATCGTAACTCTTGCGGACAGGAAAGATCAAAGGCTTGGACGGGCTGTAACTTGTGATGTTAACCTCTATTATGTTTTATTGTTTATGCAAATGACCCTTAGGGATTAGTCTCCCTAAGGGTGATAGGGGAATCCAGACGTGGACCCCTTGCTCACTGTGCCTTATGGAGTTATAAGCTATACCTCACTTACCAGGCCCAATGAAGGCTGAAATGTATGTCCGGGGTTTGCTGTTTCTCCTGTTCAGGGTAGAATTGCCTTGTATTTTGGGGGTGGACCGCTCTATTGAGTGGGACCAGACTGATATAGTACAGGATATTTCTCCCTGAAGGGCACAAGTGAGCTAAAAGAGGTTGCTCTCAGAGTGGGTTATCATGGCCATAGAACTAACTTATTAAGGTTAATTTGTTCTCTGATTGAGCACCTGTATTTTGGTTTGATGCTAACCATCGCAAGGAAATTGAGGCCGGAGCATGTACCCCGGTCGGAGCACGCAAAAAGAAGCCAATTCAATAGCAAAATAACTTGCGGGCTCCCTTACGGACGCCCGCATCTTCCGAGGGCTCAATTGAATGAGGTCTCTAGTTTTTAATAAAAATAAAACAAAAACATTTTAATTCATCTGCTGGTCCTATGAGGCACCCATGATACTTTGGAGAAGTTTGCATGTATGAGAGGGGTGTTTAAAGGAGCAGGCTTGCAGTTATTGAATTGAAAGCTGCCTGCTTTTGAACATGTGTTTGTGAGGAGGTAGGTTTCAAATGTCAAAAGGTTTAATGACTTAACATGCCCCTCCCATCCATCCACTGAAATAAACACCCCCAGGCTCCAAGTTTGCTCTAGTCAGACACAATGGAAACTTTCTATGCACTAAGTCTTCAAAAATGAACATGTTACATACTTCACAAATGTGTTACATTTAAGTAGCCATTGTAATGCGTCTATAGTAAGTTAAACAGGTTTGCAATACACTTTGTTTAAAAAGGCAATCTAAATAATTTATTCAATTCATGAACAAAAAAGCTCAGATTCCTTACTAAATAAGACATGGCACCCCTCCACATTACTAAGTAGCAAAGAACCCATCATAGCTCAAGACAGCTGGATACCATCCTGGAAGGGCTATTGCCCTCTTAAGGCTGCACAAAAGTGGGAATAGAGAGGAGGAAAATTCATTTATGATTTCAGAAAACATTTTGCAAATTTTGCCAATTTCTATAAAAAACAGTGAAAATCCAAACTATTAATAGTTATCAATGAGTAGCTAAAAAAAAATATAACAGAGAACTCTGTAGATTTAAACATATGGTTGTTATTATATAGCAAACCCATGTCTATGAATAAACTGCACATTTATAAATGAAAAGGCAGTTGATGTGGAATCATGTGCTATTTACTCCGTTTTGATCCAAAGCAATGGGATTTATACAAAGCTGGCATAGGATCAAAAAGTAGAAACACATTCATTCCCAACTGTTGGTGCACTTACATTTATAGCATAATCCAAACTATTTTCTTAAAGGCTTTTTGACATTCAAATTAAGAGACCCAGAATGACTGAACAAATGTGTACTATCTACCTCCATACGACTCAAGTTAAATGATTGCACAACTTTCTCACCCTTGCAATCAAGGAAAATATCAATGTGTCAATTGTTGTTGTTTAATGGTACAGTCGCGTCTGACTGTGCGTGAACCTATGGACCACAACATGCAAGGCACATGTTGTGTCTGGTTGTGCTTGTCCATAAGGTCTCCTTGTCAAAGACACCTGAGGGGGTTGGCAATTCCCGCTCCTGTGAACCATTCTGCTATGGACCTTTTATCTTTGTCAACTTGGGTAGACCAGACAAGAAGTCTGCTATGCTGGATATGAAAGTGATTGCAATGCCCTCCACTCTATATGCAGGTTGAAAAAGAATCATTTTGAGTACATCAACATGTCCCAAGCAGGCCAGGAGACGCGCTTTCCTACAGAATTAGTCTGTGTACAGTGTCGCCACTGTCGCTGAGGGATCGGAGTAGTGACATGCAAATGAGGCTCAAAATGTATCGTCCTCAACCCCATTTAACATTAGATCCTTTTTGGCACCTTTAGAACATAACTGTGGATTAGGGTTGTTGTTGTTCAGTCCTTCAGTCGTGTCTGACTCTCGTGACCATATAAACACAGCAGGCCAGGCACATCTGTCTGTATTTCTGGTTGTGCTTATCCTTGCAAAGATGCTGGAGTATGTTACCAGTTCCTTCTCCAGTGGACCATGATTTGTCTGACCTCTCTACTATGACCTGCCGATCTTGGGTGACCCTACATGGTATAGCTCACAGTTTCATTGAAGTACACAAGCCCTCCACCATGACAAGGTAAAGTTCCAAAAGGGGAATGTGTCAATAACCGGGAACAAAAAAAATAGTTACCATGAAATAATTTTTTACATTTTTAATTACACGTATTATAAATCTCTTCTTAGACATAAATTCAACAGTACTGAGCCCTGAGACTGACCATTGCTATTGGCTCTGGGGCTGCTCTTGGTACACTCCTTTATACTTTACCTGAACAAAAATAAAATATCATACAATGAACACAAAGCTATACTATCTCCAAACATTGTATATAATGAGAAATAAATGAATTTGTTTAGTGCTGACTGTACATAATCTGTCACACACAATGAACAAAGCGTCAAAACCTTTGTTTACATGTAGCAGCCCTACCTTAATAAGTTTTTAATAGTCACAGAATGGCAGGAGCAAAGCAATTTCCAATGCAATAGATTGGCTGATGGATTGTACTGCTATCTAGCTGTATTTGCAGAGAATGATATGTCCATTGCTTGTGGTCTCACAGGCAACAAGAATGTATCCTTTATGCCAAAACACAAATTAAATATTTATTAATTAAATCTTTCACTGACAATTTACAAATTAAGATTAAGATATTAAGATTAAGATATTATTTAATATGGATTTGGTGGAAACTAAATCTCATTGTCAAGAGAATTTAACTGCTAAATGCATGGGGCTCATATACAAAATCAAAATGTTGAGACTCTTCATGGTAGGTTCCCAATTATTGTCTGAGGGACAGATCTGTCCACATATCATGTATCTACTTGGATATACATGTTATACATGTGATACAAATTTTATGTACAGTAAACTCCCTGTTACCTGGCACCCTCAGGGACTCCCTCTTGCCGGATAAGTGTAGTTTACGGTTATTTGGGAGACCCCTCAAAATGCCTTTAAAAAGACATTATCACCTAATCTGGGCCATTTAGGCACAGAAAAAATTATTAGAAAAAAAGTTAGCATTTTTTTTGTAGTCTTGAACTCCAGATAGTATCGGATAGTGCCGGTTATGCCGATATATCGGGAGTAAATTTAAAATGGGAAATTTATGCCGGTGCCGGTTGGTTAGGTGCCGCATAACCAGGAGTTTTCTGTATAATACTTAATTAATGTGTCTGTTAATATATGTCTTGATGATATTATATTTTCTTTTATGGATATTCTTCCTAAGGATGCATGTCTTATTTTGTTAACACAGTGGAAATTTTAAATGTATAGACTTTATTACTGTCATTTCTTTCTAAGCAATACATGCTTGTACTATTTTATTTTGAAGCATAAATAAAAAACATCTCAGTTCTGCACCTGCAGGGAAAGTTGTCTATAGGTCATATAGCTGCAATTTAGTTTCATCTGAATTAAAATAAACTAAAATAATTCAAAACAACATTTGGATAGGCAGATCTTGGAGTTGAATTAATTGATATTACTTTTAGATATCATACAAAACATGCAAAATTAGATATGCATAAACATAAAACAATAAACACACCATTTAAATAGAGGTCACAAAATTTCTTAGGATCCAATCAAATTAGAATCAAGGAAATAAAGTAAACATAGCAGTAGGTAGTTTTATGGGATATTCTGGTTCTGAAAAGACCATTTGGGGGCAATGTGCTTCCCTTTTAGATTAAGGCGAGTAAAGCCCCTTTCCAAATCTCTGTCTTTATCCATTATTCTTTCTACTTCTACGTTTATACTTCCATAATTTTACTATAAGCCATTTAGGTGTTAATAGAATATGAGAAATCAAAAGTTTACATTTTGCTGGAATCTGATCTGAGAAAATATGGAAAAGAAAGATTTCTGGTTTAAGCGGTAACATTACCTTTGTTATATTCAGAATTTAGGATGTGCATTGATTCCAGAAATCCCGAGCAATGGGACATTGCCACCAAATAAGTAAATGAGAGTAGTTGTGACAAGGTACCATCTCTGCATTCATTTAACATACAGTATCTCACAAAAGTGTGTACACCCCTCACATTTTTGTAAATATTGTATTATATCTTTTCATGTGACAACACTGAAGAAATGACACTCTGCTACAATGTAAAGTAGTAAGTGTACAGTCTGTATAATTGCTGTCCCCTCAATATAACTCAACACACAGCCATTAATGTCTAAATCGCTGGCAACAAAACACCCCTAAGTGGAAATGTCCAAACTGGGCCCAAAGTGTCAATATTTTGTGTGGCCACCATTATTTTCCAGCATTGCCTTAACCCTCATGGGCATTGGAGTTCACCAGAGCTTCCCACTTACTACTTTATATTGTAGCAGAGTGTCATTTCTTCAGTGTTGTCACATGAAAAGATATAATAAAATATTTACTAAAATGTGAGGGGTGTACACACTTTTGTGAGAATGAGAATCTGTTCTATAGGTGAGTATTCTCTAGGAATCCAATTCTATTTTAACAGACAAATAATCTAGCCAGGTTATCCCAAACGATTGGACATTATGTAGGATGGTTTTACTTGGAATTCTAATTGTATGTACAATACTTAATTCACCTGTGTCTCTAATATATGTCTTGATGTTATTATATTTTCTTTTATGGATATTCTTCCTAAGATTCATGTCTTATTTTGTTAACACTATGGAAATTTTAAATGTAGCAACTTTATTAATTGATTTTTTATCAAGCAATATATGCTTGTACTATTTTCTTTTGAAGCATAACAAAATAAAACATCTCCATTCTACACCTGCAGGGAAAGTTGTCTGTATCTTAAATAGCTGCAATTTAGTTGAATCTGAATTAAAATAAACTAAAATAATTCAAAAAAACATTTGGATAGGCAGGTCTTGGAGCTCAAAGTCAAGATTGCATTCATTTTTTAATTATGCACAAAAGAAATACATATTTGGAGAGGAAAGGTAGTACAGGATATTGACAGATGACCACCTTTTTCTGGAAACTGAATCTCTCCAACCAAGCACTTAGGACCTCATTCAATTGCAATTTGGCCAATTGAATAGGGCTCTATAAAAGCACATAGCATATTTTTTTTACAATTTTTTTAGTTTGTGAACTTCTATCCAAAAGCAAGGTCTTCACGAACTAAAATCTTTTGTAAAAAAAATATGCTATGTGCATATATAGAGCCCTATTCAATTGGCTAAATCGCAATTGAATGAGGCCCTTAGAATGAAATGACATATACAGTATGCTTTTTGAAAATACCTCTTCCTCTTTGGCCAGTTGAACCGTTGGGAGGTATAGACACCTTATTGTGGTGAAGGGGCCAAAATACTTAAATGAAGCTTTGAGCTACAACATGTACAGTCACCCAATATGGGCAGGTCATAGCAGAGAGGTCAGACACATTGTTGTCCACTGGAGAAGGAACTGGCAACCCACTCAGTATCTGCCAAGATAACCTTATGGATAAACACAACAAGAGTCATAACAATATGACACAGGAATACTGGCCCCTCAGGTCAGAAGGTGTCTACCACATTACTGGGGAAGAGCACCGGATCTAATGAAGTGGTTGAGCCAAAGACAAGAGGGTGTCCTGCTGTGGATGTGTATGGAGGGGAAAGAAAATGTTGATGCTACAAAGAATAACACAGCCTAGAACTTGGAACGTTAGAGCTATGAACCAAGCTGGATGTGATCAAACATGAGATGACAGGATTAAACATTAATATCCTGGTAATTAGTGAACTCAAATGGAATGAAATGGGATATTTCATATCAGAAAACCCCCAGATCTTCTACTGTGGCCAGAATTCCTCATACTAAATCATAGAGTGGCCATAGCAGTGCTTAGTTACAACACAATAAATGACAGAATGATTTCAATTCAAATTTAAAAAAAAACATTTAACATCACAGTGATCCAAATCTATGCTCCAACTAAGGATTTTCCAAAGGCTGAAGTTTTCCAACTCTATGAGTATATTCAACACCTCATATATATAACACGAAGAAAAGATGTTACTCTCATCATTTGAAATTGGAATGCTACAGTAGGAAACCAAAAGACACCTGGAATAACAGGCACACTTGGCATTGGAGTACAAAATGAAGCAGGTGAAAGATTAGTAAAATTCTGTCAAAATAATTATTCCCCCTTCCAAAAGCCCAATATATATATACACACTATGAAATTGCCCGTCAAAAATGACGGGAATTAAATTGTAAGGCTGGCAATGCTGGTTGTCATACAATGTGAGGCTTTTCGTCCTTGTTGGTTTATTTTTCAAAGTACTATGTGCCTGGTGTTGTTAGTTTAAGTGTTACTGTTTTTCCCGTTGTGTATTCTCTAAGTTCTGCGTGCCTGGTGTTGCTAAGCCTCGTTTTCTCCCAGTTTCAGAATTTTTATGTTTTTCGTCCGCCATTTTTCCCCTCGCCTAGCCAATTTTTGAGCGGCGGAAAATGGCAAATGTTGCTCCAATTCGTTTGCAACTCCTGTCCTATGCTACGTGGCTCTCCCCCTGTGCTGTGTGTGAGAGTGTTATTATTTTTTAATAATTATTTTGCTTGTTTTGGGCTTTTTTGTAGTTACTCGTTTGAACAAACTGCGTGCTTCAATTGCTCGCCTCGCTTCACGAGGCTCACAGTGCAAGGAGTGCCTTTGGCGCTCATTATTGCTTAAGTCCTGCGTGCCTCAACTGCTTGCCTGGCTTTGCCTTTGGTGCTCATTGCAGCCTAAGTCGTCAATGGCTTGGTTTGAAGTGCAAGGCTCGCAGGCCTTCGGCGATCATTGGAGCTTAAGTCCAGTGCAAAGAGCCCCTTTGGGCAATTTCCTAGTATATATATATATATATATATATATATATATATATATATATACTAGCGATTTGCCCATCAAAAAATTCCGGCAATTAAATGTGTATGTTTTGAATTCTGTTTTGCACGTAATATGCGTAGTTGAGACTTGTAACCTTTTTCTTATCTATAAAGAAGTACAATTATTATATAAAACATGTTTATTTTTTTAACATGCAGCTTGTAGGTGTCCAACTGTTAACTGATCTTTTTTAACAGTTTTTAATGTAAGAACAGGTCATCATTAAACTAATGAGAATTGTAAACATGACATAATGTTTTGTAACATGCAACTTGTAGATTAACAACTGGTAAACTAAACATATATTGTATCCAGAGGAAAGCAAACAGTAAACCCCCCGCCTTGAAACTCAGGCAATTGTATCAAAAGGGGAAAAAAAAAATTCCTTCCTGACCCCATTAACTGGCGATCGGATTACTCCCTGGATTAATATGTTGCATTGAATGATACATTTAAATTGTATAACAAAAAGCTCCTCCTCTTAACATGAACTTTGAAATATATGCAATTAAACAACTTTGCACATTTTTTTTTAAATAGTAACATTATAAACAGTAACATATTGAAGTAACATTTCAACTGTAATTGTTGTAAACTGCAAGCAAAGTGTTTTGCGGGGCTAATCATGGTAAGTGGCTACTTCCATAAAATTTTAATCTATTATTTTGTTGTTGTTGATTTTTAATGGTTGACATTTTGTTGTTATTGTTGTAATTTGTGAAAATGGCACATAGAGTTTCCTGTGTGAAATAGGGGTTCCCTAAAAAGAGAACGGCAGACATTAAAATTCGTCCGCGGGGTGTAACCACTGTTCTCTATGTTTTTTGCCATTTTATAGACTTTCTTATGGAAATAGTGGTGCTCTAAAATGAGTCTGAGTGACATAAAATGTAATTCTGGAAATTAAAACACTGTTCTCTATATTTGCTTTTTGGTTGTTGTACATTTCTTCTTGAAATTACATTATTTTTTGAAAATGGCACATAGAGTTTCCTATGTGAAATAGCGGTCCTCGTAAAAGAGTCCCAGAGATATCTAATTTTTTCCTGGAAGTAAAACCACTGTTCTCTATGTTTTTTGCCATTTTATAGAGTTTCTTATTGAAATAGTGGTCCTCTAAAAAGAGCTTGAGTGACTTAAAAGTTGTTAAACTAAATTAAATTTAATTAAACCACTGTACTCTATTTTTTTATATATTTTTCACCTGAAATTGTCATTAAGGTGACATTTTTTCTGTTAGATCTGTGCCATGTCTTGTATCCTTATATTTTGTGGAATTAAAGTTATAGTACTTCATAGTAGACAATGTTTTTTGTAAAAATGCGGCCATCATCTAATAAATCACCTTGACTTTCGTTGTTTTCAATGCAAACTTTAATAGCCTCTGGATTCTTGCATCTTGAGAATGCAACATACAGCTGGCCATGTGCAAATACTGGTTCTTCTAAAAAGATACCCACAGATTTGAAAGTTTGTCCTTGTGATTTATTAATGGTCATGGCAAATGATGATGGGAAATTGTCTCCTTTGAAGTACAAAAGGGAGGCTACTTTCACTTGGTGCCAAATCTATTCTTGGTATTAAAACTCTCTCTCCTTTATGGGTACCAGTTAGAATTTCAGCATGTATGAAATGGTCCTTTAATTCTTGAACAATTAATCTGGTCCCATTACATAGGCTTTTTTTTGGGTTCATATTTTGCAGTAACATGACAATTGCACCTTCCTTCAGCTGCAAAATATGTGGTGGCATTCCAGGGGGAGTTAATGAGTTAATGAAATCAGTTGAAAAGTTTGTCTGACTTTCTTTGTCATCACCAAGTACAGAATCAGCACTGTGATAATTTTTTTGTGGTGCATTATTGAGGAGTAATGCATCCTTATTTTTGCATGTTAGTATTACTTTATGGGCAAGTTTTGCATAGTCCTCATAATTTATTGTAGTTTGAAATATAGCTGATATGAGATCCTGTTTGCAAATCATATGAGCTGGGATGTGTACAGTGTCATCGGGGTGAATTTTGTATTCGCTCTGTTTTTCCTTCTCCAATTTTAATGAGCCAATCATTAAAATAATTTTCTCCTTCTGATCTCGTATTTTGTTGTAATTGAAGATGGGTAAATAGTTTCCATAGAGTACTTGACTTTATACATGTTTCGACAATGTCGGTTCGATTTCCATGTGTGACGTGTAAGGTTTGTCTAAAATCTCCACCTAACAACATTACCTTTTCACCAAATGGCAAATTATTATCCATGACTTCACGTAGCAAACGGTCAATACATTGTAGGGCATGGCTTGACATCATTGTACCTTCATCTATTATAATTAATTTACTTTTTTTATATTATTTTGCTTGTAATGATGTCATTCGAATATCCCACACTGATGTTTCCAAAATAGGAACTGGCAGTTTAAATCCACTATGCACAGTCCTTCCACCTTCTAACAAAAGTGCGGCAATTCCAGTGGTTGCAAATGCCAGCGCTATTTGACCTTGTGTTCAAACAAAACTCATCAATAAATTATATAGATACGTTTTTCCTGATCCGCCAGGTCCATCCAGATAGAAATAACGCTCTTTGAGCATGTCATCATCTAGGGCATTTTTTATTGCATTAAATGCTTGCAATTGTAATGTATTTAAAGTTGCAAGTCTTTCTTCTGTTCTTTCTCTTTGTAGTTGAGTGTCATAGTCTTCAAGGTTTATGTTGTCTATGAGACTTGGATCTGGCAGATTAAAATTTGCACAACTTAATCCATGAGTTAAAAAGACCACTTGGATTTCAATTAATGCTTTTAATTGTGCAATAGGCTCATTGTATCGTTGCAAAAAGTCTTCAGCCATATTTGTTTTAAATTTGTCCCACAAAGCTAATGCATTTGAAGCATTTGAGAAGATACAAATGAATGCAAATTGTTCACTCATCTGCCGTGGCATTTGACATATGTCTAGAAGAAGCAGCACTCTTTCCCATTCTGTATCATCAGCTAGGAAGTTTCTGTGTCACACAGCTAAATGAAAGGATTCATAAACTATGTAATTAACAGTTCTTAACTGTTCAAAACTTTGTGCACCAGGAACATTTAGAAGTAGTAATCGTAAGCAGAAACGTTCAAGGTCTCTTGGACTTACAGTGTAAATTCTTGGGATTATTTTATTTCCACAACTTTTTCGTTTTCGCCATAATCCATTAACAAAAACATAATGGTAGGAAATGTCAATATATGACAATTCCCTAGCCTCTAAGTCAGTAGAATTTAATTGAAACCATGCAGTTAGTGTATTTTGGCGACCCTCCTTTCTTGCCAACGCATTTGTTTCATTTCCAACATAGAAATACACTAAATGTCTTTGTGGCAAATTTACAGCTAATCGATATACTGCATGTGAGCGATCGTGCATTTCAAATTTTAGAAGATGCCACATTGCTTCTGGCGCACTTACATAGCGAGCATCTATATAAGATGCAAGTTCATGTACTAACTCACTTTGTTCGTTATTTTCAGCACTTTTGACCACTACAGTAGCTGCATCATAGCCTTTGTAAATATATTTGTAGGCATTTTTAATGGATTTTATAGAAGTGCAAGCTTCCACATTAATGTGTGCATTATACTTCATAAGTAAATGTGGATTGTATGGTACCACATATCTGTTATCTACCTTTTCTCCACGAATAATGGCCGTTTGTCCTACTCTTCTTCTATATAATGGATAGCCATCACAATTAGCATACGTTTTGTCTCTATAATCTTTTGGAAATTCTTTAGTACATTTCTTATTTTCCAAACATGGCGACTGTGGATTAATATCTCCACACTTTCCATGAATCATACAATGAGTTACAATCTCATATAGTCTACCATGTATTTCTGCATCTGGTAGTTCAGCAATAATTACTGAATCCACTTTGTCACCAGTATCCAATTTATCTTTCTCTTGAAGGATTATAAAAATATGTGCATGTGGAAGGCCTCTTTTTTTAAATTCGATGGTATAAACATAAGCCAGACATTAGCCAAATAATTGAGTTATGGTTATGTCACGTATTAATTCAGTTAATTTGATTTTAAAGACTCTTTCCACAAAATCTGGTCTATCGGAAGCAGTTTGTCCAATTAGCAAATTGTGTGCTATCTCTGGCCATTGTGGATTAAATGTAAATGTAATAAATAAATCAGTTTTTCTAAATTTCGTGACAATTGCCATGGCATCATTGTATCTTTCTCGCCTATTGCGAGGAGATCCTTGGAAAGAAGATGGTAAAATGATGACTTTGCCAGCTGGCATCTGTCTGGTTGTAGCAACCTCAGCGACATAACCCATCAATCCACAATACTGTTCTACACATAGTTTTTCTTGTTGATATTTGATGAAGTTTAAATTATTTGCCTCAACTTGCCAATATGAATCAATGATCCATTGTTGTGTCAGTTTTCCGCCACATTTAATGGGATTTAATCCATCTCGAATGGCATTTTGAGCAACTTTAAATTCAAGCATGGAAATATTATTTCTCACACGTACTTTTGAATTTGGGTAACTCTGAAGAGTTAATTTGGGTTGCCAACCTGCTTCCCCATGTGGAAAAAATATGGGATATTGTCATTGGATCCAAATTGGTACTTAAGACACTTATATTAATGAATGGTTGCTCCTCATTTCTGGGATATATTCTAATATCTCTCTGAAATGGTTGTTCTCCTACGTCATTTTGAAAGACCATTGCAACCTCATTTGATGTTGGCAAGTTATAACGGCATTTATCAGTATGGCGATCTCTTTTAAGCACCCCATTGACCTTTGGGATTGGCAATTGATTTATTTCTGCATGAATTTGTTGTTCCTTTTCTACTTCTGCCAATTTTTTATATGCTTGAGAGTATGGGTTCTGAGCCATCATTTTATCAAGCTCTATAAAAACAATGGGTAAGCATTTTTTATTTTCTTGAAGCTGCATACGTTGCTCAACAGCTTCCATTGTATCTAGGACATATAGTTGAGCAAATTTTCTTTGCTCTCCTTGCTCTGGATGTAAATGTGAAGTACGATGGAAAATTTGTCCTTGTACTTTAAAGCAGTAAGGGCCATGCCCTGGCACATTAGCAGCTAATGTTGCACCCATAGATGCAAAGGATATGGCACTATTATAGGATCTTATGTTTGTTTTGAAATTTTGGTAGTTGGGGAAAGTAGGCTCAGTCATAACGCTTTGTAAATATGTTGGGAATTGTTGTCTTTCTGGGAGTCTTACCTTGCCTTTTTGACAGCAACTAACAAACTCACCATCTCTGGGTCTTTCCTGTTTAAAATGATAAGCCCCACAAAACTGACGGACAATATTCATATCATCACAATTATGAACCTCTACTGCTAAAGATTTAAGTAAAGGACAATTGTGAGAACATATATCAATATGACTCTCTAAATCATCATTAGAAATCTTATCTGATTGTTCAGCAACATTTTATAAATGCTTTTGTTTTTTTGTTGCCTTCTTGTGGGTGGATTTTAGTTTGTGAGCTGATTTTGCTTGCAAGTCTTTCGCGTTCTTTTTGTCGTTGTTTGTTTTTTGACGTTCTCTAGTTTGACATCTTTTCTTTTCCTGTTTCTTGTCACTATCTGCCATATTAATCTGTAAATAAAAATATAATATTAGTATTTTTTCTCCTTATTATAATTTTTTTTTGAACTGCATATTTTTTTTTCTACTATTCTGTTTTGTGTGCAGCACTGTTTCCATTATGATGTTATCTTGATAAGGTTGGAGTTAGCAACGTATGGGTTCATTTAATAGCAATGTTTGCAATTGCATTAATATCAATATAAGCAGTGAGTATATATTTTGTCTTTTAGTTTTCAGCTATTGAAGATTATTTTGGGATAGAAGTTCATTAACTACAAAGTTCTGTAAAATAAAGATGCTATGTGCTTGTATAAATCTCTATTCAACTGGGCGACTTGCAATTGAATAAGACCCTTAGTTAGGTTGCAGTGTGATTTGTGAAAGTTGCACATGAAAGATAATAGTTCCTTCTATTTTCCATGGTGCTCATTGAATTGCGATTTGGGCAATTGAATATGTCTATATATAAGCACAGAGCAAATTTTTCCCCGAAATTTTAGTTAGTGAAGACCTTGCTTTTGGATAGAAGTTCAGTAAGTAACAATTAGTTTAAAAAAATTATCAGCCTCATTAAAATCCAGCCTCTACTTAAATCCTACGTACTGCAAAATTTCTCAAAGTTACAACGCTATTACAATCGCACTGCTGCGAGCACCGTGTGAGCTACGCAGCAGGGCCGTCCATATGAACACTGCGATAATGCACATGAGGAGTGACAGCCTGCGAGATGATTTTGCAGGCTCCCGCACGTCATCAATTAGTGCAGGGGTCCTAAACGGGACCTCCGCGGCAGGCCCCGACATAAGCCCTGCCGTGGGGGGTACTCCAACTACCACCCCCGGCACCTAAAATTTACCCCCCTCTAGGCGGGGTCCCCATCGGAACCCTCAAAGTGTCCCCACATTAACACCTTGCCGCAGGGGTCCATAGGGACCCCCGCAGCCCCCACACATTAACCCCTTGCAGCAGGGGTCCCCGATTGGCACCGATCAGGCCCCCGCTGCATTTAAAACTTTTTAATTCCCTGCCGCAGCTCCTTAAAGGGCCCGCGGCACACTATTAACAATCCCAGCCGCGCCAAAAAAATTAACCCCCCTCTATGCTAGGGGTCCCCATTGGGACCCCTGAAGTGTCCCCACATTAACCCCTTGCAGCAGGGTTCCCCGATCAGCATAGTTTATGCCCCCGCTGCATTTAAAATTTTAAATTCCTCGCCGTGGGGGGTAATCCAACTACCACCCCCGGCACCTAAAATTTACCCCCTCTATGCAGGGGTCCCCATAGGGACCCCCGAATTGTCCCCACATTCACACCTTGCTGCAGGGGTCCATAGAGACCCCCGCAGCCCCCACACATTAACCCCTTGCAGCGGGGGTCCCCGATTGGCACAGATCAGGCCCCCGCTGCATTCAAAACTTTTAAATTCACAGCCGCAGCTCCTTAAAGGGCCCGCGGCACACTATTACTAATCCCGGCCGCGGCACCCAATATTAATCCCCTCTATGCTGGGGGTCCCTGAAGTGCTCCCACATTAACCCCTTGCTGCAGGGGTCCATAGGGACCTCCACAGCCCCCCACATTAACCCCTTGCAGTGGGGGGCACCGATCGTGACCCCGGTGCATTTAAAAAAAATGTATTTCCCGCCTCGCAGGTCCTTAAAGGACCGTAAAGGTCCTGAAAGGACGTGCACTAAAAAATATTAACCCCAGGCAACTAAAATTAACCCCATAACTCATGGGGATCAATACAAATCCCCATAAGCACTTAATTAACCCTATAATTCATGGGGATCAATACAGACCCCAATAAGCACTTAATTAACCCTATAACTCATGGGGGTCAATACAGACCCCCATAAGCACTTAATTAACCCTATAATCCATGGGAGTCAATACAGACCCCCATAAGCCCTTAATTTACCCTATAACTCATGGGGATCAATACAGACCCCCATAAGCACTTAATTAACCCTTTAATTCATGGGGGTCAAAACAGGCCCCCATAAGCACTTAATTAACCCTATAACTCATGGGGGTCAATACAGACCCCCATAAGCACTTAATTTACCCAATAATTCATGGCGGTCAATACTGATTCCCAAAAGCACCTAATTAACCCCATAACTCATGGGGGTCAATATAGACCCCCATAAGCCAATAATTAACCCTGTAACTCATAAGCACTTAATTAACCCCATAACTCATGGGGGTCAATACAGACCCGGTTAGGAATTAACTAACGGCATAACTCATGGGGGTCAATACAGACCCCCATAAGCACTTAATTAACCATGTCACTCATGGTGGTCAATACAGACCCCCTAAGGCCTTAATTATCCCTGTCACTCATGGGGGTCAATACAGACCCCCCATAAGGCCTTAATTAACCCTGTCACTCATGGGGGTCAATACAGACCCCCATAAGCACTTAATTAACCCTATATTTCATGGGTGTCAATACAGACCCCCATAAGCACTTAATTAACCCCATAACTCATGGGGGTCAATACAGACCCCCATAAGCCAATAATTAACCCCATAACTCATAAGCACTTAATTAACCCCATAACTCATGGGGGTCAATACAAACCCCCATAAGCCCTTAATTAACCCTATAACTCATGGGGGTCAATACAGACCCCCATAAGCACTTAATTAACCCTATAACTCATGGGGGTCAATACAGACCCCCATAAGCACTTAATTAACCCTATAATTCATGGGGGTCAATACTGATTCCCAAAAGCACCTAATTAACCCCATAACTCATGGGGGTCAATATAGACCCCCATAAGCCAATAATTAACCCCATAACTCATAAGCACTTAATTAACCCCATAACTCATGGGGGTCAATACAAACCCCCATAAGCCCTTAATTAACCCTATAACTCATGGGGGTCAATACAGACCCCCATAAGCACTTAATTAACCCTATAATTCATGGGGGTCAATACAGACCCCCATAAGCACTTAATTAACCCTATAACTCATGGGGGTCAATACAGACCCCAATAAGCCAATAATTAACCCCATAACTCATAAGCACCTAATTAACCCCATAACTCACGGTGGTCAATACAGACCTGGTTAGGAATTAATTAACACCATAACTCATGGGGGTCAATACAGACCCCCATAAGAAAATAATTAACCCTATAATTCATGTGGGTCAATACTGATCCCCAAAAGCACCTAATTAACCCCATAACTCATGGGGGTCAATACAGACCCCCATAAGGCCTTAATTAACCCTGTCACTCATGGGGATCAATACAGACCCCCATAAGCCAATAATTAACCCCGTCCCTCATGGGGGTCAATACAGACCCCCATAAGCACTTAATTAACCCTATATTTCATGGGGGTCAATACAGACCCCCATAAGCACTTAATTAACCCCATAACTCATGGGGTCAATACAGACCCCCATAAGCCAATAATTAACCCCATAACTCATGGGGGTCAATACAGACCCCCATAAGCACTTAATTAACCCTAAAAATTATGGGGGTCAATACAGACCCCCATAAGCACTTAATTAACCCTATAATTCATGGGGTTCAATACAGACCCCCATAAGCACTTAATTAACCCTGTCACTCATGGGGGTCAATACAGACCCCCATAAGGCCTTAATTATCCCTGTCACTCATGAGGGTCAATACAGACCCCCATAAGGCCTTAATTAACCCTGTCACTCATGGGGGTCAGTACAGACCCCCATAAGGCCTCAATTAACCCTGTCACTCATGGGGGTCAATACAGACCCCCATAAGCCAATAATTAACCCTGTCACTCATGGGGGTCAATACAGACCCACATAAGCACTTAATTAACCCCGTCACTCATGAAGGTCAATACAGACCCCCATAAGCACTTAATTAACCCTGTCACTCATGGCGGTCAATACAGACCCCCATAAGCCTCTATTTAACCCCATCACTCATGGGGGTCAAAACATACCCCCATAAGCCTCTATTTAACCCCATCAGTCCCATAAGGGTATATCATGACCCTTACGGGGCTGTTAAAAACCTAACATTAACCACATAAGTGCCATGACGGTCCACAAGGACCATCATGACACTAACTACAAACACTACACTATAACCCCCAATAAACCATTAAATCTAAACTAACCCCCCTCTACACTAATCTAAAAACACTTACACTACCTACCTACACTACCTACCCCCTAATAAACTCCACCACCACTCTAATTACAAAAAATAAAAAACACCTACCTTACAGAAAATAAAAAACCTAAGCCACAAAAAATAAAAAAACCTACATTACAGAAAATAAAAAAACCTAAGTCGCCAAAAATAACAAAACCTACATTACAGAAAATAAAAAAACCTAAGTCACCAAAAATAAAAAAACCTACATTACAGAAAATAAAAAAAATACATGGTTCCAGGGCCCAGGTGTTGCTTAAGAGGAGGAGGCCAGGGACATCGCAAGGAGGTAAGTTGAATGTATATTTATATGTTTATATGTTTATTTTATTTTGTGTCTGTATGTGTAGTAATGTATTGTGTTTTTTTTAGCAGGGCCGCGCCGGAAAAGAAAAGAAGAAGGAAGGGACATGCTGGAAAGGTGAGTAGAATATCACTCCGTGGGGGTGTATCCCATTGTGATTGGCTGAAGGCATCTGCGCCTTGTGATTGGTTCAAATAAAGATTGACAGGTGCTTTAGCCAATCAGGGTGGGATTTTGGGGTGTATCCCATCCCGATTGGCTCACACATTGACGACTTCTGATTGGCTGAAATTGATAGACAGCTTTTTCAGCCAATCAGAAGCCGCCATTGCCAATTTCCTTCCGGAAAAGGCTATGGGAGGCTCATTAGCATCAGGGAGGTCTGCGAGTGCAGACCTCCGTTAGTTTTTATTTTGTTTTTTTTTTAGAGCGAGGGTGGTTCCAGGGGCCCAGCCGGGGCTGAAGAGGAGGAGGCCGGGGACATCGCGGGGAGGTAAGTTGAATGTATATTTATATGTTTATATGTTTATTTTATTTTGTGTCTGTATGTGTAGTAATGTATTGTGTTTTTTTTAACAGGGCTGCGCCAGAGAAGAAAAGAAGGACGGGACATGCTGGAAAGGTGAGTAGAATATTTAGAATGTGTATAATGTTTAATTATTTTATGTTAATGTTTTGTACTCATTTTTTGTTTTCTTTGTTTTACCCCTTGGTTGGTGATCTGAAGGGACATCTCAAAGGTAAGTGGTCTTAATTATTTTATTTTAGCTTAGAATTAGGGTTTGTGTATGTAGTTAGGATTTTAATTATTTTATTTTAGCTTAGAATTAGGGTTTCTGTATGTAGTTAGGATTTATTGTATATTAGATAGATAGGGGGATGTATTTGATATAGTTAGGATTTATTGTATATTAAATAGATTATATGTTAGATAGATAGGGGGTATTTTATTTTTTATTATATTTAATGTATTGTATGTAATGTATGTAATGTATTGTATGTAATGAATTGTATGTATATATTGTATTGTGTATATCTGTCTTTCCTTTTCAGGTGTGTAATTTTTTTTTTCTGCAGGGGGGGGGCTTGTAATGTATTTTTTTATTTTCTGTAATGTAGTTTTTTTTTATTTTTGGCGACTTATGTTTTTTTATTTTCTGTAATGTAGTTTTTTTCTATTTTTTGTGACTTAGGTTTTTTATTTTCTGTAAGGTAGGTGTTTTTTATTTTTTGTAATTAGAGTGGTGGTGGGGTTTATTAGGGGGTAGCTAGTGTAGGTAGGTAGTGTAAGTGTTATTAGATTAGTGAAGAGGGGGGTTTGTTTAGATTTAATGGTTTATTGGGGGTTATAGTGTAGTGTTTGTAGTTAGTGTCATGATGGTCCTTGTGGACCGTCATGGCACTTATGTGGTTAATGTTAGATTTTTAACAGCCCCGTAAGGGTCATGATATACCCTTATGGGACTGATGGAGTAAAATAGAGGCTTATGGGGGTCTGTATTGACCCCCATGAGTTATGGGGTTAATTAAGTGCTTATGGGGGTCTGTATTGACCGCCATGAATTATAGGTTTAATTAAGTGCTTATGGGGGTCTGTATTGACCCCCATAATTTATAGGGTTAATTAAGTGCTTATGGGGTCTGTATTGACCCCCATGAGTTATAGGGTTAATTAAGGCCTTATGGGGGTCTGTATTGACTCCCATGAATTATAGGGTTAATTAAGTACTTATGGGGGTCTGTATTGACCCCCATGAGTTATAGGGTTAATTAAGTGCTAAAGGGGGTCTGTATTGACCCCCATGAGTTATGGCGTTAATTTTAGTTGCCTGGGGTTAATATTTTTTAGTGCGAGTCCTTTCAGGACCTTTAAAATCCCTTAAGGACCCGCGAGGCAGGAAATTTAAAAAATAAATGCAGCGGGGTCACGATCGGTGCCGATCGGGGACCCCCGCTGTAAGGAGTTAATGTGGGGGGCTGTGGGGGTCCCTATGGACCCCTTTAGCAAGGGGTTAATGTGGGGACAGTTCGGGGGTCCCGATGGAGACCCCAAGTATAGAGGGGGTTAATTTTATTTGCCGCGGCCGGGATTAGTAATAGTGTGCCGCTGCAAGGGGATAATGTGGGGGGGGGGGGGGGCTGCAGGGGGGAGCCTCACACTGCTGTCTCGGGCTGCTCTGAGGCAGCACGTAGAGGCTTTAGTATCCCTTGCTAGCACTTTTTGTGCTCGTAGGGATTCTTCCGAGATGTGAGAATCACTCGTAGATTTATGGCTGCGTGTGACTCCATAGCTCTCTCTGAGCCTATTCTCGGCCATTTTTCGTAGTCATCTCGCAGAGCAGGCTGCGAGGGATTCGGTCCTCGCAAACAGCAAAAAAACTGCCTTTTGCAAGGACCGAGAGAACTACGAGGGAGATTTTAATTAGGCCCTATGTTCCGTGCTAATATAGAGCCCTATTAAATTGGGCAAATCGCAATTGAATGAGGCTCCATGTGTTTTATATACATTTTTGTGTGCTACTGTTGTCATTACGTGTTTAGGGTATGGAGTTGGGGTTAAATGTTTGTGCAGGAAAAAGCATACATATCTTTAAATTGTGTATATGTTAACATAATTTTTTTTAACTTTTGTGTGCAACACTGTTGCCATTATTTTTTTTTTTTTTTTTTTTTCCCATATTGTTTTGCATGTGGCAATGATGTTACTAGGGTTTTCCGGTTATGGGGTTACACTTATATTGTTAGTTTGGTTGCAGTAAGTTTCCAGGTTTACATTAGGTCTCTGTGCTGCCTCTATGATTAATGCCCTCCTTGCCCGGATCTGTGAGTTTTGGTGGGCCGACGTCTCTTGGCAGGTTTGCTGTTGGGCCATGTTCTTTCCATTTGGTTATGATATATTTGATGGTGCTCCTGGGGATCATCAAATGTTTGGATTTTTTTTTATAACCTAACCATGACTTGTACTTCTCAACAACATTGTCTTTTACTTGTTTGGAGAGTTCCTTGGTCTTCATGGCAGTGTTTGGTTAGTGGTGCCTCTTGCTTAGGTGTTGCAGCCTCTGGGGCCTTTTAAAAAAGGTGTGTATATGTAATGACAGATCATGTGACACTTAGATTGCACACAGGTGGACATCATTTCACTAATGTTATGACTTCAGAAGGTAATTGGTTGCACCAGAGCTTTTTATGGGCTTCATAACAAAGGGGGTGAATACATATGCACATACCAATGTTCTGTTTTCTGTTTCTAAAAAATAGTTTTATGTATATATTTTTTCTAATTTCACTTCACCAACTTATACTATTGTGTTCTGATCCATCACATAAAATTCAGATTAATAAAACATTAAACTTAAGGCTGTAATGTAACAAATTAGGTAAGAAAAGTCAAGGGAGGGTGAATACTTTTGCAAGGATCACATACAGTATATAGTTGTGAGCATACGAGTTGTTGCTAACGCTTGCGGGCTCACGAAGCGAGGGCCTTAGTTGCTGGCATGGAGCGCAGAAGGCAAAAATCGGCGCAACCCACGGACATGAAAAAATGAAAACCACAATAAATACACACAACACATACATAAAAAGCTTACCTACAGCAAGAGGGGGCATCCAGGACCTCAAAAAGCGAAGTTACACCTTAATTTAACTCAAAAGAAAAGAGTTTAGACACTAAAAAATTCTCTAAGCGAGAGAAAAAATGGCCGCTGAACAAAACGAAAACGAGGCTACAGGACTCTAAACACGCAAAACACCACCAGAAACAAGCAAAACACCACTAAACAGCTACGGATATTCCGCTACAGACGCATACCACACATTAGCCGCCATTTTAGAACAATAACTTATACAATGCGGAAGTACACAGCTACGCTGTTTTGTCTTGCGCACGCACACTATTACACTACACACATTCATCACGCTTACACAGCAGCTCCACACCACCAATGCTGCAGCAACATCACAACAGATTGCCAGCTCTTCAACACAATGCTTCCTGCATATATTACTTCAAAATAGGTAAAGTATATTACTTTATTAATCTATTAGTTATTTTATTATTATACACCAAATAGCGTTAGCTCACTTACAATTTCATTGCCGTCATTTTTTGACGGGCAATTCGCTAGTATATATATATTATTTTATATATAATTATATATATATATTATTTTATATATAATTATATTATTATCATTATATATATTAATCTATTGGATAGTATCTAGAGCTAATTAGTTTGCAGATATAGGAATGTGACACAAATTTGATGTATGTGTATGATGTCCCAAAACCCCAACCATTGAAAACGCACTGACATGTTGATAACGGTATAACAAAGCTTTATTTCATACACAGAGCACACTCAGAAATGTACAAAACTGTGCATTAATATCATGGGTGTGGTGTGGGCGGGAGGGCAAGAGGTTTTTCCAGGTAAAATAGGAGATACCTAAAGGGGGTAATGTCATAGTCTAGAATAAGCACCTACCAGTGTCACATGTGGACACTATTCCACTGCAACCGGAATCTGATGAAAAAAAAGATCATCAGAAATCACTCAATTGAATCGAAGAAACCGGTAATGTGCATATCTGCTCAATGAAACATATGCAAAATCCTTTGGACTGTGTAATCCAATCCAGTTACACACATACAGTGTGTGGACAAAAAAATCTAAAAAACATGGCTGAGGAGGACACAAAAAAAAAGAAAATATGCATGTACAGTACAGTGCTAAATACTGAAAATGTAACCATATACCAACTCACCCGATTCCCATCTGCAAGCATTACTAACCATCAGCTAGTTCTCAGGATAGCTCACTGGCCATGACCATTAATAATGATATGTCATCTCACAATAAATGCTTAACTGTGACCACACTTAGTGGTCAAGGTGTACTGTCACCTTCGCCATATGATATTGTTAATCAACATGGATATCACATCCATCAGCTACACAGGTTTTGGCACATGTTAAAGAATACTCATGATATCAGCAATTTGGGACACATACCCACTAATAAAGAGAGGAGGCAAAGATCAGCAGCCAGATTCAATGTTACTTACATCCGACACAAGGATCTGTTCTCAGACTGATATTGAGGACAAGATCACATGCTTCACTAGTTCATATATTAATACTGGCTGTCATTAACATGCCATTGTGAGACTTTGCAAGTTCACCACCATAGCAGTATTAGTCTACATTCAAACAATATTTTCTTACATATCTGGATATATTATAGCTTTTATGTTGTGGGAGCTACATGTTAAAGGGGGCTGTCATTGAAGCAATGTCCACCTGAGAGGCACTGGGAAAATCTTACAATTAATACATTTTCTTTCACAATGCTTGTAGATTTCGAATATGCCTTAATGGACATGAAATGTGCCTAACCAAAAAAAAAAACAACACTAAACATAAGGACTGCAGCATTCCTCAGTGACCATCAATTGGTGAAATGTTAAATCGAACCCTACACATCCACAGAGAAGAGGATCATGGACCATGTGATGGGAGGTAGCCATCTGCATACAAAATATCACCATCACATAGGACAAGATCCAAGACTCTGTAGCCAAGCTAGATTGGGTGAACATTTGGACCAAAAGGGTGTCAGTGAGGAGTGATGTTGAGAAGTCACAAAAATATTGCGCAGCCCCTACATCCTCCTCCACCTAGCTTTAGGGCCCCAATCCCCCGTTTGCGGCCGCTGTCTCACAGGTGCTCGGGGGGGAGCAGGGGGAGGAATCCTCCCGTGAGGCAGTGGCACAAGCATTAGTGGAGCTGGTGGTAATGGAGGCATGGGGGGAGGAGAGGAGGGGCCAGGCTGCGGCCGCACAGGGAACGCCTCAGGGGTGGATGAGGCAGGGCTGGGGACCAAAGCGCAGTGAACTGCATCTGTTGTCACCTGCTGGCCCGCCCCCATCCTGAACAGCCCGACATGGTAGGACACATGAGGTCATGAGATGGTGCCTCCTCTCCACCCTTTTGCTCCTGGCCAGGCTGCTCATGAACTCGGCGTGATTGGAGGAGATACTCTCCAGGATCTCCTGCAGACACTTTAAAATCTGCCTTGACACAGTCAGCATCTCCTCCTGAGCAGCCTGGCTAGGTGGTGGTGGGGATGGAGGTCAGGCTTCTGGGCCCATAGGTGGGTGTGGAGTTGGCGTTGGTGGTGGCTCAGTGGTGACGGGCTGGTGCCTGGATCCATTGGGGTGGTGGTGGTGGTGGCCCCCCTCTGCCCCCTTATGTAGTGACCTGGCTCTATGTGCATCTATGTGTGTTATTTACTCTATTTATATTTTTATTATATGTAATCAGTATATATGTGTAATCAAAATTTATGTGAAAAATAGTTATGCTGATAATAAAAATTAATAGAAGTGTAAGAACCTGCTCTCCAATATCACCTACTCTCTCGCTCTCTATATCAGACCTCCAACTCCGGGACCTGCGTGCTACTTTGGAAGTATTTACAACACAGCCAAGGGTGTGTGGAACGCAGCTTTATTATCTCCCCCTGTTAATCATTTTCCGGGAGCCTGCTTTTCATTGGCTCTGAGGTCTGTGTCGCACTTCGTAATAACTGGATTAAATAGTAACTGCAGGAACGGTTTACAGGCTTGAGGCTTCAGCCCAGTGGTTACGGCCTTATTCAATTTAATTATTCTGTAACTACTGCAGATAATAGGGGACTATGTTCATTCAATTTATTTTTCATTCATTGTTGCAATTATCATACACAATCTGTAGTTTCCTTGCTTTAAACAAGACAAACACGTCTTCCTCAATCTACCTGTATGCTCCCCTGCATGCTGGCATGTTTCACACCTGTGACCTGGCAAACTGCATTGTGGGTGCTGAGTTAAGCTAAAACCATGCCCACAGGAACAGGGCTTCACATTGCCAGTGTCTCGAACTGAAAATAAACTTTAAATTGACAGGGTTTCATTTTTGAAGCTGAAAAAACAAGTCTGAGGAGAAAATGTGGAGATGTGAAAAGGCTCCTTTTTATACATTTAATAGTTTATTATTATAAATAATGAAATGATTATGATTTAAAAAAGAAGAATTAAAGCAAGGGGTAACTACTATTCTTGTTAAAAACTCTTGATTTAACTAATAGTGCTATACATTATCTCTTTCTATAATTCGTCATGTTTAATCATAAATATTATATTTAATACTTTATAATAATATTACTCTGCTTGTACTAACTATATATCTTCCCGTTTTCTCTTCTGTACTGTGTAGCCCACCATTGTGGGCATAGCCTTAGCTTAGCCTGGCACCACGTGGCAGTTTGCCAAATTACAGATGTGAAAGATGGCAGTATGCATGGGAGTATACAGGAAGAAATGTGGTTGTTACAGTAGCTGACAACTGCTATTTTGTTGGCTTTTTAAAAGTAAGTGTACATTTTATAGGATAATTACATTGAGGAAAAAATCTTAACTAAATAAACCTAGTTAGAATATTTATATAAAATGTAAAAACATGCCTGAATTGTTCCTTTAACAGTTCAAGTAATATAATCCTACCAAAAGGTCTACAATTTATTTTCTGCAATATAAATTACAGTTTTTGTTCACTTTACATAGACGCATCTGATTAGTCATTATTACAAATACTACTTTCTTTCGCTAGTTTCTTTTGTAGCATTCTCAATGTCCACTCAAGGGACTCTCCTAATGCCTACTAGTACTAAGTATTTGAAAAGCAATAACTCGTGGTTGAGTGCTTTAGACTATTCCCTTGTGTTTCGTTTTAAGAAGCAAGTTTTTGTAACACCTTCCATTTACTGCACAAGCATATTAAAGCGACGCAGGATTCGAGTTTTTCCTTTTTTTTCAATGCAATCTTCTAACACAGCAGAGGTTCCAAGTATGGTAAAAATGAAAAGTATAGATAACAACTAAAATACTTTATCAATTTAATGTTATTTAAAAAAAAATGCATTTTCCTGCAATAAATTAACATTGAAGTTTTAAATATACAGCAGCCAGTTAACCTTTGCTTTTTATTTTTTTATTACTTTTTATTGTTTTTGAAATACAAACATTAAAACATATCTCTTAAGCACCATAAATTTACAAATGATAAAACATTGACATTTACATACCGTACATACAATGGCATAAAGATGATATTAGTTCTTAGCCTGGAAATAATATGGTTAAGGTGGCTCAATGGCATGATCCCAAATTTTCCATTTATACTCCTTAGTTACAATAAATCCTTTCTTTTGGAGGGATCTCTCTAAGTCTCTATTTCTTCCAGTCATACATATAATCTCTTTCCAACTAGGAACAGAGGACTGATTCCATTTTTAACAATCAATAATTTAGCAGACATTACAATTTGCACAAAAAATGCCTTTATATCCAAGGAAAGGTTATTTGTCCCCTTAGTATATTAAAAGAACTGTAAATTAAGTTTTCTTTCTTTCTCATTGTAATGAGACTTTCCCACTTAGTTAAAGATTTCAACTTGAGTAAAAAGTAGGTTTATTCTTTATACTTAATTTTAAGTCTGTGATACTCTAACCAACAATTTCCTGGAAGGTTCAATTTCTTATTTAAGTCTTGAAAGGATGCCCATAGATCATCAATAAACAGATCTTTGAACTCATGTATACCATATTTAACCCATTCTTTAAGAAATGGTAACTTTAAATCTGCTTCCAATAATTGCAGCGGTATAATCAGGCTTGGAAATGGCAATAGTTTCAATATAGGTTTAAAATTGAACCAAAACTTCATAATTTCTTTAATTAAGCCCACACCTTCGAGCAATAGTTAATTATTTTGATATTTTCTATATATCAAAGATCTCAACAAACCAATAGAAACCAATTTTTTTATCCACGTTTAACCATTGCCCGGGATCAGAAGGGTCCAATCATTTAAGCAAATGAGACAACATCTTTGCATCATGATACGTCTGCAACATAGGATAAGCCATACCTACACTATTGAATTTTCTCGAAATTATTGTTTTTTTTATTCTCATTCTTTTTCCCTGGTGTATGAATCCATCCACAACTGTTTGAAATTGTTGTATTTGAGTTTTAGATAAGGAAAATGGAATTGACCTAATTATGTAATTGAATTTCGGTAGTAAAGTAATTTTCACTGCGGCAGTTCTGCAGAATAAAGATAATTTTAAACGTTTCCATGAAACTACTGTATCTAATATTTTGGTTAATACTTGTTTATAAGTATTCTTGATCATCTTGGGTATATGGTTATAAAACACAATACCTAGATGAGTAAAACTCTCTGCTAGCCAGTTGTAGTTGAATTCAGACATCAGGGAGAATCTTTCGCCCTTAGGAATATGAAAACTCAACATTTCATATTTTGTAATATTTAATTTGTAATTAGAAACCTTACTATACAAGTCTATCAGTTTATGCAATCTTTCCAAAGACTTGGATGGATTAGATACTGAAACCACAACATTATTATCTTGTGAGTTGCATTATCAATTCGTATCCCTTCTATATCATCATTGTCTCTAATAGAAACCGCAAGAGGTTCCAACATCAGCGCAAAAAAAAAATAAGAGACAGGGGGCAGCCTTGTCTGGTCCCGTTGGTAATCATTATTTTATTTGTTTTAAAGCCAGTGCCTATGACCAAGGCGGATGGGGTCAAGTACAGAGCCTTAATGGCCCTTGAGCCGAAGGCCCCAAAACCAAATTTCACAAAAACTTGCTCCATAAAGTCCCATCCGACTCGGTCAAAGGCTTTTTCGGCATCCATAGACAGGAACAAAGACTGGATTTTATGTGAATCCACAAAGGATGTCAGATGAAATATTCTATGGGTGTTGTCTTCCCCCTGCCTACCACCTATAAAGCCAGATTGGTCATAGGCGACTAATTTGTCTACAACAGAGTTCAGACGGTCAGTCAAAATTCTTCAGTAAATAAACATTCAAGAGCGAGATAGGCCAGAATGTAAACATTTTCAACCTATTTTGCTCCTGCTTTGGTATTGTGATGATCAAGGCCTCTGTCATTTCAGGTGGAACATACCCCTGACTCTTGATTTCATTGTATAGATTTTTCAAGTGAGGGATCAACATGTTAGCAAAAAGTTTGTAAATCGGACTAAAAGTGGAATTCCTGTCCATAATGGGATCTGCTAGCAAATTGAAGTTTCCGCATATTATTGTTGATCCCTGAACCACTTTCCTACATTTTCTTAAAACCTGTTTCAAAAATCCAATCTGATCTTTATTAGGTAAATATACATTCATGATCGAGTATTTCTGATGTTATATTGATCCAACCCAGATCACATAACGACCCTCAGAGTCAGTTTCCACCAGCTCCTCAACATAAGATAACTTAATACTAAATAGGATTGTAGTACCTCTCGCATTTTTTTTTTTATACGTAGAGTTGTAAAAAGTAGTATATTAACAAAATTGGGTATTGCTCCTTCCTTCCAATGCACAGATTATGTCTGCATCATCTTTACAGAAACTTTTAAGCGCAACACTCCTCTTAGCCGGGCTTTTCAAAACTTGGAAATTCTGTGTAATTATTTTTAAAGTCATTCTGATTTATATTGTTGCCTTATGAATCAGTCTCTGTTCCTTTACAAACTTTTTCATCTCAAGCCATAAACAAAACATACATCACAAAAAAATATTTAAAAACACATACCAAAAGGGTTTTAATAACGCATCCTCCCCAATTTTCCGCGCTTAGGCGGAGACCTTTCATCAAATGCGCAATAGTCAGATGTTTTCATCTGAAAGTCTGGGCCACTGCTTTCCAATTGTTATCATTAATCGCTTTAGAATGTTATAATCTTTCCACACCTCATTTCTTTGCCCCCTAATTTAATTACAAAATTATGTGTCATTACGTCTCATTTCCCCTTTATTTATTTTTTTATTATTATTATTCTTTTTTTATGGATGTATTTTAAATTCTACAGACCTCTATCTAGAAAGAAACAAAAAAAAAAAGGAAAAAAGGCAAATCTTCATAGCTACTTTATAGGGAGTTAAACTCTTTACCTCTGTATTGTTCAGAGGGGTGGACATTAAGAAGGATTTACTAAAAAAATTATCGTGATAGCTTTATAATACTAAACCAAACTCAATTGTTTGTGTCAACTAATTGTGTGTTTTCTAATAAGTTACAATTATGTACTTATATCATATATTTTTTTCAAATATGTAATTACTCAATAATACAATAAAGTGAAGTTTATCTAATCTAAGGACCCCACCTATTAAGCTCCCCATCCTCACATATTGCCCCCCCCCCCCCCCTTTCCTTCTTTTTTCCTCTCTACTCAGTGAAGAACAACATTTTAATGGGCTAAATTACTTATATAATATCTGTAGATTAAATATATAATTCATTCTTCAAAGTGAAATAAAATGAATTAATCAAGTGAGGTGAAAATTATCTGACTATCATACTTTACCTTCTTTCTTTGTCCCTCCTTTCCTTTTCTTTCCTTTTATTGTACACTCTACTTTCTTTCCCTTTACTTCCTCTTTTCTCAAATCTTTAAATTATTTATCTTTCTCATAATAAAACATCATCCATATAAAAAGGACTTTGACTATTCTTGGAAAGGCAAAATCTTTCATCTTAAGAGGATCTCTATTCTTTACTATACAGTCTCCAAGATTTTAACAGTTTTTCTCCCTCTTCCACTTCGCTAATTGTATGTCTCTGGTTGTTTAATGTAATGATTAATTTTGGGGGAAATCCCCATTTGTATGGGATCTGGTCCTCTCTTAATATTTTAGTAATAGGAAGAAACTTTTCCTTTACATCAATGTCTCCGCTGATTTTAAATGTTCGTAAGGGGGATCAAAAATCTTTTTGGTAAAAGAGGTTTTCAAAATACCTTCCCTGTATGACAAATGATGGATATTTACTATGATATCTCTTGGGGTGTCTTTACTTAAGATATTTGGTAGAGGTATGTGATAATATTTTTCTATAGGAGGTTCAGAAAAACTATCATTGTTAACTAGACTCAGGAAAAGTGATTCTATAAAATACAATAAATATTTAAACCTAATTTCTTATGAAATACCTCTAATTCTTATAGTGTATCTCTTTTTGAACTCAACAGTTCTTAAATTCTGAGTCTTTAATTTTTGCATTTCTACTTTCAGCTCATTAAGTACATTTTTTTAACTCTTCATTAAATGTAATTAATATTTCCTGAGTCTGCTCCAATTCAACAGTTTGGCTTAATAAACCTCCTATAGCTTTGGCATTATTAGCAATTTCTTGGGATAAATCTTCCTTTATAGTAGTTTGAAATTCTTTAAACAGTACTTTTAAAGTAGTTACTGTCAATAGCTCTCCTATAGTATCCTCCCTAACAATCTCCTCTTCCAATCTCGAATCACATTTTTTATCATCCAGGGATATCGAAAGGTCCAGAAGAGATTGAGAGGAGGAAGTCAAATTCATCTTATCTTTACAACCAGATGTATTTCCTGATGAAAAAAAAAATCAGTGATAAAAACACATAGCATATAAAAAAAATTCCAACAATGTTTACACAATGTTGTGTTGTTAATCACATGAGTGTGCATTGTTCTTGAGAGTGTGTCTGTGCATGTATCTATGAGGCAGTGGTGTATCTGCTTTATTTGTTTGTGGGGAGGACTGATCGAGCTGAAGAGTAGATGAGGAGAGGAGGAAAGAGAAAAGTTGGAGAGATATAGGGAGAGGAGTGAGAATGATGACTGGGGGGCAAGAGATAAGCGGAAGATGGCTGAGGAAGTTGCAAGAGCCACAGATTGTGGTCTCCCAGTTGAGTGGAATATAATGCATGGGAGGAACTCCAGTGGAGCAGAATGTCCACAGAATACCTAGGGCCCTCATGGCAGCCATGCGAGAAAATGTACAAAGACCAGCTGCCTCCCAATCCACCACTTCAAAGGATAGGCCCCTCCAACAAAGGCTTACAATCTGCTAGTCATGTCATTCTTCTTACCATTTATCATGTGATACCCTCCCAAAGATGTGACAGAAAGTCATTAAATAAGTGCACAGGAAATGTGACAATGTTCATGTATCATTTACAAATTGTTTGACTCGTAGGTTTTGCTACTGGAGCCATTTAATCGAGCCAAAGAGGCATTGACTTCCATGCAGTCAGTTGCACAGAGAGAGACAAGGCTTGAGCAGACCCAGGTGACTGTAAACAATGTAATGGATGCAATGCCACAATCAGTTAAGAAAAGATTATAATTTTCATTTGTGAGTGGGTTAAAAAGGCTGATTACTTGTTATTGCATATAGTTGTAAATTATACCATACTTGGAACCTCCACTACTAATAAAAACACAAATCCATTATATACAGTGTCATATTTGTAGAATGATCATATAAAGAATGTTACCTGGTAATATGCAAACTTTTTGTGAATGGTTTGAAAAATAGAAAATATTAATTTGTCTATTGTATTCTACTGTATTCACCTTTGCTTTACTCTGTAGAGAGTTTTGCTTCTGTTTTAACAGGATTAGTGACTTGGTACTTTACTGTAACCTTGTAAATAGAACTACTGAAAATTTTGGCACTTTATAAATAATAGTATTTAGATCAATTGAAAGAGTGCCATTATAAATAGCCACTTGATAATAGAACTTAGTTACAGAGCATCTTAGGCTGCAGAATAGCAAACAATCCAAAGTGCAAGCACCTATGGCACAAGCAGAATTTGAGGATTTTTTTCTTCTTTAAATATACATGTAGGCTCATATCTTAAATACAGTAACTGCTACAATTTTGTTTGTTATATACTCTAAGTTACAAGAATTTTCCAATCTGGTAGTTCTTTAAATAGCCCTTGCAATGCTTACATTCTATGGTATAGTAAGATAAAAAAAATACTTAGCAACAGCCTTTGTGGTATGCTCCATACTTCAGGTATACCCCACTTAACGCTACCCCTTATATCGCTGATTCAATATAGTGCTCTTTTTCCTGGAAATATTCTCGATTAACACTGTGCCCAGCTGTAACTCTGTTTTTCCTTTTGGGACCCTATTTAACTCTCCGAACTGCGCAACAGCTTTTAAAGAGACAGAGCAGCAGAAAGGAGGAAGAGGAAAAAAAGTGCCAGCCTGGATGAGCAGAAAGCCCCAGAAAGAGACCAATTCCAACAAAAAAACATTCAATCACATGATGAGAAACCTTGCGGCTGTTTGCATAATGTGCGGCCGGCCGTAAGGGGTATATCCTTGAGGCGCCGTCCATTTGAATAGCAAGGTAGCAGTAGCTCTACACGGGGCCGGAAGATGGAAGGAATCGCAGCTTTGCCCCATTTTACGGCCGTTAATAGAATGAGGCCCCAAGTCAGCAGGAAGTGTAGAAAGCATAAGCATAAAATCTGTCAGGTACAAACAGTGTCTCCTAAAATAATTGTTATATCCACAGTTTACACAGATGTTAATGTCAATTATATGTTGCAAAACCACAAATACAGTATATGAAGTTTTGTCCAATCTAAAGTGGTCTTTTAATCTGGTTTTCACCTGAGAAACTGTGAAAAACTTTAAAAAAAATATTTAAAATAAAGAAATATATAACTGAGAATATAGTAAATGTTTTGCTACAATGAAATATTTTATTATACTAGTCAAAAATGACGGCAATAAAATTTTAAGCCTGGCAATGCTGTTTGCCACACAATGAGCAGTTCTTCCCCCTCTAACTTGCTCATCACAGGCCTCGCAGTGAGTGCCTTTGGCGCTCATTGTGACTCCCCCCCCTACTTTACGGGCCTCGCGATGAGAGCCTTCAGTGCTCATCGCAAGCCTTCAATGAGTGGCTTTGACGCTCATTGCAAGTCTTGGCCAACCTGCAGCTTCCGTGCTCAACCTTTGGCGCTCATTGCGAGCCTCTCCCCCTTCTACTTTATGGGCCTTGCGATGAGTGCCTTTGACGCTCATGACGAGCCCCACAATGAGTGGCTTTGGCGCTCATTGCAGGCATCGGCCAACCAGCAACTTTTGGGCCTCGCGATGAGCTCCTTCGACCTTCACCCTCTGCCACCCACAATGAGGACTTTCAAAAAGTTGGGTAGAAGATTACAAGAAAAGAGGAGAAAGTGTGATAATCTACAGTTCGTTATAATAATTAGACTTTTCCAAAACGAAAAACTGCACTATAGTGTGTAAAATGCTTGATAGAAAATGTGGCACTACAGTGTCCATTTAAAGGTACATGGATGTTAGCGAAATTGTTGTTCACCTGCAGGTAGAGGCTTGAAAATCATGTGGGAAAATTACTTTTTTTTTTTTACATTGATAAATATATGACTTTGATACTCTTATTTTAGTTATAATTTGTACTGCTCTCCCACAAGAAACTGCATATAGAGATATTTTTTTCTTAAAAAGCCAGTTAATTCAGCACAATTTGGTCCACACCATTGTAGAGATCTACTTAAAGTATGTTGAAATACTTTTTGAATTTTTGAAATACATGTATATTTGACAGAGATATTAGATAATATGAAATGTATGTTTTGTTGTTTATTGACCTTTCACAGCCAGCTCCTCCTCCTAAATACTTCAAACAATCAGGTTGCATGGGTGTGTTCCAATTAAACTGTATGAGAAATGTTTTAACTGACAGAGAGCACGATTCAATTAGAAACCTGCATCTCGTGGTATACAGGCAGTATGTCTGGGGCCTGCTGCAGGCTTGAACTCTGCTACAATTCCGGTTTTATTCAATTGAACAAGTTAGGGGCCGAAAGTCAAAACCGTAAAACATGCACTTGTATGTAGCATTTCAGTATGGGAACATGATCAATTAAGCAAGGCCGTAACTACCCATTTAGAAACAGCCAATAGAAAATGAGACCGTCATCATTAGGTCAGTAAAACATGAAGGTTACATGTCAATCAATTAGCGTTTGGGGGCCCGATATGCAATCGGACTCGCAAAACAAAAAGTAATAAAATCGAATGCCAATACTGTTCTAGTCCATGTGGGTGGCCTGATATGTATTAACTCATTGATTCCCGAGATTTCATTGCTTTTCCCGTCATTTACAGTGCAGTATTGATTTTTTATTTGCATTTACAGTGCTCCGGACAGGGGTTAACCCCCTTGCGAGTCCTATCTGGTACTCGTAGGATTTTCTCCTACATTTGCCATTTACGGGTGTGAAAACATTTGCGGGCTTGGGGAATTGTAGCAATTGAATAGCGATTTGCGATTTTAGTGCTCAGAACTTTTGGGACGGGAAAGATCAAAGGCTTCAATGGGCTATAAGGTACGTTTTTTACAACCGCAAGGATTTCAAGGCCGTAACCCGATTGTAGCCTGCAAAAAGACACCAGTTGAATAGCAAAATAACTTATAGTCTCCATTATGGGCTACTGTAAGTTACAATTGCTCAATTCGGACTCAGAGACTGTGTGTCCTGAGTCAGTCATCCCCTTTAGAAGCAAAGTGTAGATTAGCCTTCCTTCTCCTGTACATTTATCTGTTCTACACTTGAGCAGGTGTAGGCAGCTCTGACATGGCCCCTGAATCGATCTCACGTGGTCCTGTTTAGTTTCAAATACCTGGAAAGAATATATAATACCATTTTGTAGTTTTTCTAAACACGCATTGAGGTTTTTTTTGTGTGAAATATTAACAAAATATTAAAACAACTAGAATGTAAGTGTTATCTTATGAATATAAAACATAATATTTATATATATATATATATATATATATATATATATATATAGAGAGAGAGAGAGAGAGAGAGAACACAAAGATGCAGACACACACATGCAACTATACACACACACAGATACATAAAAGCACATATACACACACACAGACACATACAAGCACATATCCATATACACACAGAAATATATATATACTAGCGACTTGCCCGTCAAAAAATTACGGCAATGTTATTGTAAGTGAGCTAATGTTGTTTTGTGTGTAATAGTAAACATGTAATCAATTAATAAATGAATATACTTTACCTATTTTGAAGCATTGTGTTGAAGAGCTGTGAACCTTGTTTGAATTTGGTGCAGCATTAGTGGTGTGGAGCTGCTCTATAAGCGTGGTGAATGTGTGCAGTGTAATAGTGTGCGTGCGCGAGACTAAACCGTTAGCGTAGTGGTGTACTTCCGCAGTTGCGTAAAATGGCGGTTTCTATATGTTGTCCGTCTTAGCGGATTTTCCGTTGGTGCCTCGTAGTGGTTTTCGATTTCCGTGTGGTGTTTTGCGAGTGTGTTGTGGTGTTTTACGTGTGGAGAGTGCTGTAGCCTCGTTTTCGTTTTGTCCGTCGGCCATTATTTTTCTCGCTTAGCGATTTTCTTTGTGTGTAAAGTGTTTTATTTGTATTTAAATGAAGGTGTAACTTGTTTTTTGGAGGTGCTGGATGGTTCCTCTTGCTGTAGGTAAGCTTTTTATGTGTGTGTTGTGTGTATTTATTGTGTTGTAAATGTTTGTGTGTCGGCGTGTTGCGTCCGATGTTTGCGAGGTCGTAATGTGTCGTAACGTGTCTCGTATGGCGCTCCATGCCAGCGCTCCATGCCTTCGGCGCTCCATGCCAGCAACTGAGACCCTCGGCCAGTGCCCTCGCTTCGCGAGGTCCTTGGCTCGCTGCACGAGTCGCAGCGTTAGCAACAACTCGTACGCTCACAACTATATATGTGATATATATATATATATACACACCCTCTTATATAAATATAAATATATATACACACCAATACATAAGTACATACACACATATACATGCACACATACACACACACATATATATATATATATATATATATATAGTTGTGGATCTTGCAATGTTGGTGACGTTTGCGATGTTGGTAACGAACTTGCGGCCCTCGCAAAGTGAGGCAAGCTATTGACTGCAAGCCTCGCAAAGGCGAGCAGTTGAGGCGCTCGCGATGAGCATCCCAGGTGCTTCGCCAGTGGCACAGGACTTAGGCTGCAATGAGCGACCAAAGGCGATCATTGCAGGGCTCGCGAAAAGCACCACAGACGCTCATCGCCAGCGGCTCAGGACCAACAAAACACTTTAAAAAAAAAGAAAACACTCACACACAGCACAGGGGAGAGCCAGGATGCTGTGGAGTGAGATTGCAAGTGAATTTGAGCCATATTTGGCGTTTTTCAAAGAAAAAAATTGTGGCCGAAAAAGGTAAAAATTCTGAAACAGGATGAAAACGAGGCAGAGCAACACCATGCACGTGGGAAAATACATGACGCAGCAAACAGAAACACACACAAACAACGCCAGGCACGCAGGACTTTGAAAATAAAACTAACGGCAGTCAAGCACATATGCACACGAAAACATATATAAATACACACACATACTGTATGTACATACACACACATATACAAACATACACACACATACATATATATAAACACACGCATATACCCAAACACAATATATAAATACATACATATAAACACACACATACTGTGCATACATATACACATACACATACACACACATACTGTATATATATATATATATATATATATATATATACATATATATATATATATATATATATATACATATACACAATGAATAATCTGGGTGGGGGCGGCAGTTGTCCCCCTCATCCCCCTCAGTTCCTACACCCACACCCTAAAGAGATAAACCCATAACACAAACTCAATATGGTGTTAGGAAACCATAAGATATCTACTATTTGTTAGTTTGTATAATATCCTTATAAGCAGAATAAAGAACTTAGGGCGCTATGCTAATACTTGAAAAAGCACTTACGAGTGCCCTAACAGTAAATCCTACCTACCTATGTTAATCACCATCCCTAAAACATTGCGAGCAAACTGCTACCAGTGAACTTTACAACACAGATGAAAAGCAAGGCATAAATCTATATTGAGTTTTGCACTGAAAATAAATTACGAGAGTTAGTCCCTGACACTTTGACACGCAAAGTACTTAGTACTTAAGCATCAGTATTTATTTCAAACAGGGTGTCCAAATGTTCCTAATTTTCAGGAGCCATCTTTATTTACTTCTATAATTCCCTGGTCAGGACTGATATGTGTGTCAAAGCTAATAAGAAGCAGAACTTTTTAGCTAAATCTAAATGTGATATTTTCCATGTCTCAATTGTAAGCAATACAGCAATGTATTAAAATGTACTGAATTTTATGACCCACTTACTGGACAAACATTTAAAATCATTGGTCACTTTATATGTGACTCAAAAAATTAAAGGGAGAAAGGGAGAGAGACAGGAAGAGGGAGAGAGGAAGAGGGGGAGAGAAGGAAAGAGAGGAGCAGAGAGAGGGAGGAAAAGAAAGAGGGGGAGATAGAGAAAGAGGGAGAGAGAGGGAAAGGGAGAGAGGGGATGGGCATAGAAATAGAGAGGGACACAAAGAGGGGAGAGAGAGATGTAGAGGGGAGAGAGAGAAAAAGAGGGATAAGTAGGTAGAGGGAGACAAAGAGAGGGGAGAGATAGACAAAGAGAGGGAAAGAGAGGAGGGGAGAGAGAAAGAGGGGGGATGGAGAGAGAAAGGGGGGTAGAGAGAGTGGGAGAGAGGGGGGAGAAAAGGTGAGAGAGAGAACAAGGAGGGAGAGAGTGAAAGAGAGAGAGACAGAAAGAGGTAGAGAAAGAGGGGAGAGATCTAGTGAGGGAGACAAAGAGCGAGAAGAGAGACAGCAAGAGGAAGAGAAAAAGAGAAAGAGGGGATAGAGGGGTAGAGACAGAGAGATAAAGAGGGGGAGAAAGAGTGAGAGAGAATGAGGGAGAGAGGGGGAAGGGGAGAAAGAAAGGGAAGATAGAGAGAAAAATGGAGAAAGAGGGAGACAAAGAGAGGGGAGAGAGAGAAAGAGAGGGGTAGAGAGAATAGAGTCGTGTGAGAGAGTAAAAGAGAGAGAGAGAGACAGAAAGATGGGGAGACAGAAAGGGAGGGAGACAAAGATGGGAAGAGAAATGGAAAGAGGGAGAAGAGAGAGAGAAAGGGCGATAGAGAGACAGAGAGAGGGGAAGAGAGAGAGAGAGAGAGAGAGAGAGAGAGAAAAGGATAAAAAGAGATGGAAGAGAAAGAAAGATGGGGTAGAGAAAAAAGAGAGAGAGGAGGAAAGAGAGGATAGAGAAAGGAAGAGAGGAGATGGGGAGAGAAAGAGAGATGAGAGAGAGAATAAGATGGAGAGACAGGCAGAGGGAGACAAAGAGATGAGGGAAAGAAAAAGGGAGAGAAAGAGAGGGGAGAGAGAACAAGAAAGATACAGGAAAGGGGGAAGAGAGGAGGTAGAGAGATGGAGAGAGAAAATGAGGCGGTAGGAGAGAGGGAGAGGGAGAGAGAGGGGGAGAAAGGGTGAAAGAGAGAACAAGGGGGGAAGAGAGAGAAAGAGAGAGAGAGAGAGAAAGAAGGAGAGAGAGGGAGAGAAAGAAAGGGAAGGAAGTGGGGGGGAGAGAGAAAAAAAGCTCCCTAAACCGCGAACGCTGCCTATGCGCCTATTGCTGACTTCATAGGTGAGCGCTGCGACGTACGTTTCTCAACAATTTCATCAGGGGTTACCGTTCTAGGCACTGGAGGCCTATTTAAAGCATGGGGTTACCATGGAAACACAGAAGATTAAAACCAAAAGCATGATCATATATTTTAAAAGTCTATAATACGTGGGAAATCAATCATGAATAACATGAAGGGTATAATATAATTGGGCAAAGTCTGTTAATAGTTAAGCTAGAGAATGGCACATTAAATGAGGGTTAAAAATCCTTACATAAGTAGGGAGTAGATGAATGAGTTTTAGACAGAGTGTCAAAATATAGTAGTTATATACCATTAAATAGATAATAAATATATGTCACCAGTGTATTATGTATTACATATTGGCTAATGTGCAGCATATAAACAGCATATAAAAACAAATATTAGTAATATAGATATGTACAAAGATGGGTTGTACAGGACGTTACGTAATACGCCGCGACGCTCACCTATGACGTCAGCAATAGGCGCATTGGCAGCGTTCGCGGTTTAGGGAGAGCTGACCTTGTGTGTCTCTGAATGGGCACACAACTCGCCAATTTGAGGCCTTTAGTTGACCGAAGATTACCTCATATTTTGATTTAAGAGTATTGGACTCAATAAAGACAAACTAGGCATCTTAGGTCCCCTTCAATATCAGCTCCGTTGCTTTGTAAATTAAGTGGAGTTTTTAGAATGATTAAGACCTTGTGACACTACTTGAAATATCAGTTGGTATCCCAGGATACACCTTTGTATTCACTGTTTATAGTGATTTTTCTAATCCCTATTTCAGGGTATTATGTGGGCCATATATATCAACTATACTTGATTCATTATATTTATTATTGTGTGATTTTTGCACTAAGCGCTATTCACTTTACTGTCTATATATCATCAATTATTTATTCATAGTTTTCCATAAGCACACAGCACTTTATTATTGGATCACTTTATATAGAATCACCAATTGCACTGTGATTTCCTGGGATTATTAATCCAAGTGCCAAAGCAAGCACATTGAGTCTATTCCACCTACATTTCAATCTTACGTCACGTACCTTTATCAAGATTTTAAATTTATATATTTTTAAATATATTATTAAATGTTAAGTTTTAAATAATCAATCTACCTCTATTTTGTAAATAGGCCTAGGGTGTGCTCTATTGATCTAAGGGATATTCTGTATTCTTTCTGTATCCACTATTAAAATAGCCCTAATTAGCCCTATACCCGACACAAGACCATACACAATGAGTTTAATTGATTTTGAGATTGAAATACTCTAATTAAAAGCAAATTACAGCAAATAAAGACAGACTTCACTTCATCACAGTTTTTTTTTTGCACTGTAAAAAATAGCTTTTTGGAATGCAGTGTACAGTATATGCTGTATTAAATGGCATTAAACTACTAAATATAACGTAACATAAAAACATCTTCACATCATCACAGTTTTATTGCACTGTAAAAAACACTGTAGCTTTTTGGTATGCATTGCACAGTACATAGTGTATTAAATTGCAGTTATTAAACTACTGAACATAACTACAGTAACATAATTTTTTTTTCACTTCAGTTAACTTCAATGATCTAAAAAAGAGAGTTTACTGCGTAGACATAAAATCAGGATCATCATCAACTCCAGCAGCTTCATCTCCTGCTAGGATTCCTTCAGGAGCAGAAAACCAGTCATCATGAGAGTCTGCTGATAATTTAGCTGGAACACGATCAGGAGAAGTGGACGTGATTAGTGTTAGATCTTCATCTGTAGATGATGTTGTATTGGTAGGCTTGGGTGCAGTTTTCTGTACAAATGAATGAATATCATCTTGCTTTGAGGCCTTACGCCTCTCCTGCAAAGTCAGGTTTTGCATAATGTGCAGCTGCATAAGATGCTGGGAAGTGAAGAAGGGTTGCTGTTCTGCAAAAGCTATTACGCTTTCAAGTGCTGAGTAGCTCTCTGTCAGGATACTTTTTCATCCTCACACCCATCATCACTCTCTTCCTTCTCTGCAACATTCTTTTTTCCACGATTCAAAAAACTTTCTATGATTTCTTCTGTGTTTCCTGTTGATTGACTTGAATAGCTTCACCCACCGCAAAACAGTGGTTGAGTTCATGTTGAGACAAATTGATTTTCTCGTTAACAGAGTCAACTTCCTCACAATTGTCATCATAAACTCTGCTATTGACAGCTGAACTATTGATTTGAACCTCCTCTAAGTCGACAGAGGAGGAGGCGGAGGAGGATTCTTCAGGCATGACAGCTGGCCACAACTTTCTCAAACATTTCTGTGCTGTTTCACTTGCTACATAATCCAAAGCACACCTTGGGATCGTTTTTGGCATTTCTGTGGTCATAAGACTGGGTGTGGTTGATTTATAAAGGACAGTCTGTAAAACAAAATTAAGAAGAGTCATAAATTTGTCCTTCTCAAATCAAAAAGTTACAGATGACTAGATAGATAGATAGATACAGTAGATAGATAAATAGATAGATGAACAGATACTGTACATTCCCCATTGAAAAATGGGACAATCATTGAGTCTTTGGGCTAAAATTAATCATACTTTTCATACAGTATTTTGTTATTCACCACAGTTTATTTTATAGAACCTCTAGCAATGGTATACAGTACAGTATTTATTATTTTGTATGTTATGTTACCTACGTTGTAATGCTGCTATGTGATCTTTATGATTGTCTACAATAAAAACCTATTGACATAAAAATACTGTACATGTAGTGTACATTGCTCAAAACTAAGATGGTAATTAATAAAATTTGAAAAATAAATCTATTGTACAATGCCCAAACTGTGTCCACAAGCACACTGGCACTTTAAATGATTAAAAATATGGTGACTCACCTCCAAATACCTCCATATCCAAGGTCATTTAATGTCCAGATCTACTGTGCTCAGCATTTAATGTCCAGTTGTGCTTTGGTCCATCCTGTTATCAGAGATTCTGGTGGCGCAGTAACAATTCCGGATGCGGAAGTTTCCTGTTACGCAAAACATATGCCGATTGCTTGAGAGTTTCCGATTGATGGGTGAAAACACGCGGTTGCCGGTTGATGAGAGCTCCTGTTAGTTGAGTACTGGATAATCGAGAGTTTACTGTATATATATATATATATATATATATATATATATATATATATATATATAAAATGTTCGCAAGGGGGGGAGGGGGGCGGCAATCTCAGGGACAGCCCCGGGCGGCAAAAGCTCTAGCTACGCCACTGACTACAGGCCAGCCAAAGATGCAAAACCGGCCTTAGGACTCTGCAAATGAAAAAAGTATCAAGTTTCTGTCAAAAATATTACGACTACTACATAGGACTCACAGGGACTTTTACAAACACTTATTCGAGCCGTAGCAGCCATTAAACACACAATACTGTACTTTAAAAGCATGGGAAGGCATGGAAACACATTAGATTTAATTACAGGCTTAAACCCACAAATATTCAATTAAAAATATTATTTTTAAATGTTATTTCTGAGTAATATTGATCCCAGGACTCAAGAAGTTAATACATATCATGAAACCCACATGGACTAGAACAGATGATCTAATGCATTTTATAGATTGCTAGATTGCTTGACTGTGAAGACGATCAGAGAGTGAGGGGGGGGGGGGACATTGATGTAATCAGGGTGCGTTTTCTCACCCATTTGAATACTTTAAAAGAGTTCAATGTACTCAGATACAGTATGGCTTAGTTAAGGTGCAAGCCTAAAAACACCCCTGTTGCTGATATTTTTTTAAGCGTAACTATACAAATTCAAATAAATAAATTTAGATATACGGATATTTGAGTCCCGTAAATATTGCTTGGGTATTGAATATTGCCCTGGCATGGACGTTTTTCATAGAGCATTGAGAAGGGTATGGTTCTGACCACAATATAGTACTTTATATACGTACATGTAAATATATATATATATATATATATATATATATATATTTTTTTTTTTTATATATTTATTCAAATGTATATATATATATATATATATATATATATATATATATATATATATGTAAATATTTATATATATTTAAGTTCACATTAATTATGATAGACATGTTTCCTTACATGGCATTTGCAGAACTTATACACGTAAATAAATATAATATATATACTCTCTTTCACCATTTTAAATATTGTGTGTTTTTTTTTTCTTGAACTGCAGTGATATTTTAATGATTAATTTAATGATTTATGCCTAATTAAAATATCTAGCACCTGCTGTTAGGGCATTAAAGCACTACAATATCCAATAGGGATTTGTATAAGGTTTTCAATTTTTTGTCTCTTTATTGGCTATCAGGGGTGAACAAGATAAATTTACCCGGAGGTACATACAAAAAGCTGGAGGCAGCAGCTGTCATCTGCCTGTCTGAGCAGCATCATCAGCCTAAAGGCATGGCAAGGGGCTCCATGCCTGGCATTATCAGTGACATAGGATGTCACAAAGACACACTTATCACTATGTGCACATGAACAAAAGATGTCAGAATCTCATTAGGGCCCTATTATTGTACAGCGCTGTCACAGCACAGTGCTCTGGATAGAGAAACAGTCTAGTATAGCAAGAAACCACTTTTAATCTAATTGACTCCTACATCAATGGTGTCACTGCATCAATAGACTTATAAATCATTAGGATCATAAAAATTTCATTGACAACACTGATGACTACGGCTATGTTCACAGTGGTAATTTAACAAATGAAGCATATTTTCTCAAGAATTGATAATTACACATTTTGGAAGAAAAAGAAAAAAAAAAGGAAAAATCGCTTCTGCTGACAAGAAAATCAGAAGATGATGAAGCAACATCACCGTGGCAACAAAAAGTCTGTGAATACAATAAATCCACTCAAGAATCCTCAATTTCTAATTCTGGATTTGTTCAAAAGTTGATAGGATGTTAGGAAAGTTGATATGATGTTAGAAAGGTCATATGAATGGGGTGGGTGTTCTTGGCACTATATATATATATATATATATATATATATAAATATATATATATATATATATATATATATATATACACTGATGCAATAGTGCTAAAAACTATATATTCTAATCCTTAAAGTTTATTTATAACAACTATATTTACAACAAGTGTATTATGAATACTATTATTTGGGTGATTTACTAAGAATAGGTGCAAAGGCAAAGGGGTAGGTTAGGAGAAGGGGTCACAAATCTCTTTGTACATGGCCAAGAAGGCTGTGAATTCACTCTGCTTGCTATTGAAGTGGTTCCTTGAGGGAATCCCCCAAAGGTTGACCCTTAATGTCTAATTAAGGTCTTAACCTTTGGTTGTTACTAGGAAGGCATATGTATCTTAAAAGGGCATTAAAAGAATGTTTTTCTCTGTTGCATCAGAAAGTGGGTATATGATAGTGTTTTCTTTTTCCAAATAAAGATCTCATAGCACAAAAACATATTCCCAGGGGTGTAGGAACCAAATTCATTTTGGGGGGTACAGCTCACTTGAAGAACAGAGCACTTAACAGGTTCTATACGCAAACATATACACAATGAAAAATCTGGAGGGGATTTGTCTCCCTCGTTCACCCAGTTCCTACACTCATGGGGCTTACCCTCTGCCAGCTAATTAGATCTACAGAATAAAGTAATCTGCAATTCCTGTTAGTTTGAATGAAGTCTAAATAGGTTTTACTTAATATTTTTTCATGCAAAATAATACTTTTGTAATGTTTTCTAATTTTAAAAAAAAGATTCTGTTCCATATTCCTACATAGCAAAGTCTCCAGTTTTTGCAGAGATGAAAGGTATTAATGTTTATAACATAGTGGGAAAAAATGGTGTATTTATTTACATTTATTTACAAGAACAACAACGCTAACTTTAACATTTAAAAACAATAAAAAACATAGATGGGATAAAACATCCCCTTTTCCATTGTCTATTTGTTAGGTCCTATTATAGAAAATGAACTTTGTGTCTACTGGATTGCATTTAGCTCAAAACATTGATTCATCCTTTTTAATGCAATTCCATATGTCTTTTTCTATAATCAATTGACCAATAGATATAAGAGACTTATTGTTTGTGTTAGCTAGGACAATACAGTATAATTTAGAAAGATGGTGTATTTCAAGTGCAGTACTCTCATTAATTCCTTTTTTTATTGTAGGTTAGGAGTTATAATCTGCCACCATACTTCATCTAAACTAGATTGTGGTACTCAGAATATTATTTACTAGGTTTGTATTTCATATGCCCTGTATATTATCTATATGCTATTTATTTGGAATAGCTATAGGGATTCCGGGGTACATAAGTGTTGGGGCACCCACAGTTTAAGAGATCCTATTCTTTCAGCGCTCCTAGCTTCATCTATGAATCCATAGTACCCTCAATCTAAGAGCTCTTATTATTACGCAACGTTAAAACTGTGGTCTCGCATAGCAGCTGTGGCCCGGCAAGGAACGCCTTTGGCGCTCATTGCATTGGTGGAGATGAGCGCCGTAGGCGCTTATCCCTACGACCCCGTAGGACTTAGGCAGGGAGCCCCGAAAACGCTCACTGCGCTGCTGGAGATGAATGCTGTAGGCGCTCATCCTTACGACCTTGCACGACTTACATATCATACCTATGACCCGCGGGACTAAACATCAACAGAAAACACAAATACACAATTCACAGTGCAAGAACCGTAGCACTTTGAAAAAAAATTAAGTCCAATTCGCAGAATATCACCACTCGAAAATCGCCTAACCGGAAAAAACGAAAATGATGCTCCACAGCCCCTAAGCACGCAAAACACATCCAGACACAAACGACTTTTACACAGGAAGATACAAGGTACAAAATACACTATTAGGAAGGAAGCAAAATGCTCGAGACCCACGTAACACACGCCATTTTATAACACTAACTTAAAACTAATACCCTTACCATTCTAAAATGCCACTTTACACAACTAAACAAACGGTTTGCCCTCGCGCACGCAGCCTATTTACACTGCACACTTCACTTTTCTCCTCAGCTCACCAACAGTCCAAATCTACATTGTATGCTGCAGGAAAAACCAAAGCGATTGTTAGCATATTGATTGCTGCATATATTAATTACAAATAGGTAAAGTATATTAATTTATTATTTAATTAATTAATTAATTATTATTAAAAAAATATATAAATATAAAAAAAAAATACCACAGGAGAGGCTCGCAATGAGCGCTGAAGGTGCTCACAACACCAAAACTACACCAGGGGAGAGGCTCACTATGAGCGCAAAAGGCCCACATTGCAAACCACGCAAGGCTCGCAATAAGCACCAAGGTACTTAGATGACCAAAACCCCAAACAGCATTACCTGGTTTACAATTTTATTGCCGGCAGACGGGGAAGTTGCTAGTACCGTATATACATATAAATATAATTACGATTGATTGTTATTAAAACATTGAGTTGAAAAGTTAGATAATAAAGCTTGAAAGTTAAATATTTTAAATATAAATTATACAAAAAAAATCCCCTCATTCTACTGATGAGTTTTCTTTTTCATGTTATTAATTATCTTGCACAGTATGAAGGTGATTAAACGACATTTCCATGCCCCGTTGACAGATTTATAACAAAGATAAAGAATAAAGATACAGTCTCACAATGCAAGGTGATTACGGACTTATCATTATGGTTTTGCAGATCTCTAGGTCAGATAGAGGCTTAATGGGTGTCTGGAAATGTAGAGACACAAGACAGATTCCAAATAATAACACTGTCAAAAATGAAACAATTGTCACCATTTTCGATCCTTCTCACCTTCCCAAACACATCATAATTGTGCTTAGATGGGAAAATGATTTGAGTTCACCAGTTTATTTTCTGTTCCCATGGATGTCCACAATCGATTTAATAGATGAGGAGGATGAGAGCCTGAAGGCAGCAACTTTGACCCTGTCTGGTCTCCTGGTTTACTGAAAATTGCCAAAATTTAAACCAGTATTGATGCAACAAAGATGTGTGTATCTAACTGCTTGGATCAAAAAATCAAATAATATATATCACATATAATAGTTGTCAAACTGCAAGATTTCGTCACACTTTGCGTGGTGCGTACGAGTTAGGCGATGAGCGCCAAAGGCGCTCACCGCTTGCGAGCCTCACAAAGTGAGGCGACCCGTTAACGCGTAGCACTTAGGCGATGAGCGCCAAAGGCGAGCTGTTAAGGAAATTAAACTCGCAGCACAAAGGCAATGAGAGCCAAAGGCTCTTGAAGCGAGGCGAGCAGTGAAGGCAATTAAACACGCGAGACTTAGCCACCAAAAACGTAGTAAACGCACAATCGCATTAGCCTTTAAGCACTTGACAAACGCAGGACTTAGAAAAAAAATACGAGACGCAGGACTTTGAAAAAAAAATACGAGATAGCAAAAATACGAGGTTAATGACCGAACCGCGAACATCCAAAAAACACAAAAAACACAAAGAAAATAAAAATAAAAACAAAAACATCACCCACAGCACGGGGGAACAGCCAGGACATCTGGAAGTGAGGTGGAATGCGATTTAAATGCGACTTCAAATACTTGCACCACACGAAAATCGCCTAAGCAAGAAAAAAATGGCCACCGAAAAAAGTTAAGACAAGGCTACAAGACCCCGGACCCCGCAAAACACTGCCAAATGTGTAGCACTTTCACACAGGAATGAACGAAATACAAAATACACTATTACAAATTACGGAAAATGCGAGGCGCCTAACACATTCATAACATTACGAATCTACAATGGCGCTTTACACAACTACACCAACGGATTTAACTTACGCACACAAACAATTTAGAATGCACAGTTGGGACATTCATTACACTTTATCATCAGACCACCAACACTCACTGTACCTTGTATGGTGCCGGAAAATATAAACAGATTGTTAGGTCTTCAGGCTATTGATTGCTGGATATATTAATTACAAATACGTAAAGTATATTAATTAATTCATTATTCATTAAGTAAATATAGATAAATATATATCTCTCTTTATAATGAGTGACAAAGGTGCTCAGAGGAGCAAAAATAGAAGAGACAAGAAGCTCGCCATGAGCACAATACAAAAAGGTTTACATTGTGTGTCAAACAGCATTACCATGGCTTCAAATTGAATTGCCCCGTCATTTTTGAAAGGCATATTATGTTTTCATGTCTGAAATAAAATCTGGGAATTTTTAGGCAGAATTAGAAAATATATAGCTTTGGTTGGGGAAAGTTGGCATCACATTATTGAAACTCTGGCAATTTCTCTCTTTCTGCAGTTATATTCTACTTCATAGGGCTTCATTTGTTTCTCAGTCTGCAAGGACCTCCTTGGCACCATAACTAATTAGATATGCCATGGTGGTCCTTCCAGGACCTCCATGGCCCCCAAAATTACCCCCCTATGCCACGGAGATCCTGGAAGGACGTCTGTGGCATTTTAATTAACCCTATATCCACAGGGGTCCTGTGAGGACCCCCATTGTGTTGACTATTAACCCTTAACTACCATGAGGACCTTCAAGTACCCCCAAGGTATTACCCTAACTACCATGGGGTCCTTAAAGAACCTCCATGATAATCTAAATTATCCCTATACCATGGGGATCTATATCGCCCCCCGTGATAAACTAAAACCTCCAGGACTTCCATGGCATATATAATTAGTTATGGTGTCATGTTAGTGTATGGATTAGTTATGGTGCTAGGTAGTGTATGGATGCCAGGTTAATTATGTGGCTTAGTTATGTTGCAAGGTATGTATGGATGCCATGGCATCATTACAGGACCCCTGTGGCGTAGGGCTTGCCTATGTGTGCCACAGGGTCCATTAGGGAGGTCTGTGGTGAGTTAAAGGACCTCTGCGTCACAGGGTTAATATATAGGCTCCAGGGTATCTCAATTGTTCCCCAATTCTATACTTAGTGGGGATCAGGTGTGAGCAGGGAAGGGAACCCTGGGGGTTCTCAGTGTTTACAAGGGTGATAGGCATTGGGGTTTTAAGCCCCCTGTTGATCACTTATAGAGATATATGTAGATACATGGGGGGAGGAAAGGTGATTTAACTTTTCAGCACTGCTGAGCAGACTACTGAGCTGATAGCACCTTAGTCTGTGCAGCAGTGTTCTTGTGTGAACCTTAGCAGCATTAGGGCTGTAGTCAAACAGCCCTTATGCATGGTCCCCATATTACTGTGGGGTTTGTGGAGACAAGGAATTGGATCCCTATGGATAACAGCCTTTTTGCGCAATTATGTTAGGGATATTGATCTGGTCCTTAGATTTCATTTGCTAACAGAGGACTAGCAGCCAAAAGCAGTTAAAAATCTGAATGTGTTTTGACACCTTGATTTGAAGAGAAAAAAAAAACACATTGTGATACATTACCAAATAGTTTATTTTCTGATGACATAAATGAAAAAATATTTCCATGTCCCTTTAATGGGAATTAAAAACTATCTATACATTAAACTAGCGGTTTACCTCTACAGAAAATAATTTCAAAGATATACATCGTTGTTTGCCTGTCTCAATATGCTAATTTTCATTTCAAATTTATTGATAAGTGTGAGAAAGCAGATGTAGAAAATGCAGAGTATGGGCGCTATTCTATTTCCCAAATCGTAATGTTACATATACTTAAAGGCGTTAATACATATCATGAAACCTACTTGGACTAAAACAGATGATCTAATGCATTTTATAGATTGGTAGATTGCTTGTGAGCCCGATAGACAAATATTACTTTTTGGCACTTATTAATTCTTAGCTTTCAATTGCAATTACGTGTAACTTTCATGTTTTAGTGACGTCTTGATGACTGTCTCATTTACTATTGTCTGTGTCTAAGAAGTAAATGATGGGCTTGCTTAAATATTGTCAGATCATATGATCACGCTTCTGATACCTACTTACAAAGGCAGGGTTTACGTGTGGAGGCTGTAAAACGTAAATTGTGGGCTTGAAGCAATAAAATACATCTAAACATTTAGAGAAAAAAAACACCCGCAGCAAATATTACGGGTCTGAGTCACTTATGGGCTTCTAAAAGAAGAGGGCCCTATGTTTCTAACACATAAAAGTGGCAAATTAGTTAATCAATTGCACAATAATGCAGCATCTCAAGAATGATTCACTTTATAAAAAAATGGCTAATGTAATACATACAGTATTCAGTTTATAAGAATCAAAGCAAAACACGTAACATGTAACAGCCTTCTTAAATTGCAATTCAGCCGATTGAATAGGGCTCTATATAAGCACATAGCATATTATTTTTACAGAAGTTTTTAGTTAGCCAAGACCTTGCTTTTGGATAGAAGTTCACCAACTAAAAACTTCTGTTAAAAAATATATGCTCTGTGCTTATGTAGAGCCCTATTCAATTGGCCGAAGTGCAATTTAATAAGTCTGTTAACCTTCCTAGCGGTAATCCCGAGTGTGACTCGGGGTTAATCTTCTGTTCCTAAATCGGTAACCCTGAGCCACACTCGGGGTTACCGCAGGGAGGATGTGGAGGGGGCCCAGTGCTGCCGAGTTTGCCTGGGCCCCCTCAGCACACCATTGCTCCTCCCCACCTTCCTCCTGCTCCTCCCCATCTTCCTCCTCCCCCCTTGTCCTTCCTCCTTCCTTCCTCTCACCTCTCAACTATCAACTCTCAACTCTTCTTAGCCTCCGATCAGCTCCTGCTGCTGATCGGAGGCTCGCAGTGCGTTTTATGCCTGAAACCGGCATATGCTAATGACGTCACAAGCGCGTCACGTCATTAGCATATGCCGGTACAAGAAACAGGCATAAGACGCGCTGCAAGGTTCCGATCAGCAGCAGGAGCTGATTGGAGGCTAAAAAGAAGAAGAGAGGTGGCAAGTAGGAAGGGAAGAGGATGAGGGGGGGGGGGGGGGCGGGGAGAGGAAGATGAGTGGGGAAGAGAAGGTGAGGGGGAAAGAGGAGGGTGAGGGGGAAAGAGGAGGGTGAGGGGGGAATAGGGGAAAGAGAAGGATAAGGGGGAAGAGGAGGATGGGGGGGAAAGGAGGAAGATGAGGGGAAGAGGATGAGGAGGGGAGAAAGGAGGAGGGGAGAGAGAAGGATGAGGGGGAAGAGGAGGATGAGGGGGGAAAGGAGGAGGATGAGGGGGGAGGAGGATGAGGGGGAAGATGAGGAGGATGAGTGAGGATCAGGAGAATAAGGGGGGAGGATCAGGAGAATAAGGGGGGAGGATCAGGAGAATAAGGGGGAATGAGGGTGATAAGGGGAAAGGGGGGTGGATGGATAAGGGGGGAGAGGGGGGAAATGGAGGAGAAGGAGGATAAGGGGAAGGGGGTAGGAGAGGCGGGAAGGGGTAATGGTATCTAAAGGCGGTATGATTATGTCAGTATTTTAGAATGTACCGCTTTAACATTCTAAATACTGAAATAATCATACCGCCAGGAAAGTTAATCTCCGCTCTTAAATAGAATATTTATGCAATAATAAAATTAAAAGGTTTCCTTAAGTAATAAGAAGTATTTCCCCACTGTACATAGTGCCATTAAGAAACACCACTGTTTTAATATAACTTTTTATTTGATAATACATTTTCCTTTCTTTCCACAGCAGTAAATATGAGTTAACTGTGGAAAGACTCCATGCTGTCCTTGTTAAACTACCCAGCCAATCACAACGTGTGTTTTAGTAAAGCTCATGTCAGTACAAATGAGTCAGAGCCTCCTATTGGTTAGAATCACACTTCTCAGTTCCAGGAAGTAAACAGCGTGGCAGCCTCTCAGTAGAGCTCCAGTGCTTGGTAACATTATTTCCTAATGGCTGGCTGCTGAGTGATATCAAGGTACAGTCTGAGTTTAATATTACAGGAAAACTTTAATTTAATTCCCAGTACTCCATGTGAATGATTGCACAGCTAAGTGATCTTTCATTGTGTCCTTAATATGATATTAAATAATATTTAGTTTGGAGTACCTTAAAATAAATGAGTAAAACCACATAAATCTATGAAAGGCACATTATGGAATGAGGTGATGTTTTTATATATAAGGAGTTTATGTTTAAGGGGCAGAAACCTGAATGTTAATAGGTCAGGCAGAGAAGTTTCCTGATAAACCTAATATAACCGAACAGTTGTTCACATATAACATGGATATGTGGATAATTAGTCTCTCTCTCTGTATATATATATATATATATATATATATATATATATATATATATATATATATACACACCTGCATACATGCACGGACAGAGACTTTTATCTTTAATCCAATACCATGCCAAACATGACTCCTTTTATGCATATGCCTGCTGTATTACAAAGCCCAAGATGGATTATGCACAAGCCAGGAAACCTACCCACAGACAGCACTGTTTCGATTTTACTGCATCTCATTGGTGTGGGACCAGTGTGTGTGTGTGTGTATATATATATATATATATATATATATATATATATATATATATATATATATATATATATTGTTGTTGTTCAGTCGTGTCTGACTCTCGGTGACCCTATGGGCCGCAGCATGCAATGCACATCTGTCTGTGTTTCTGGTTGTGCTAATCCATAAGGTTTTCATGGCAAATATACTAGGGTGGGTTGCCAGTTCCTTCTCCAGTGGACCTCGATTCGTCTGACCTCTGCTAGGACCTGCCCATCTTGGGTGACCTTACATGATATAGCTCACCACTTCATTGAAGTCCCTTCACCATGACAAGTTAGCGATCCAGAAGGGGATATATATATATATACACACACACACAATCACCCCCACGATATATATATATATATACACACACACACACACAATCACCCCCACGATATATATATATATATACATACAAACACACAATCACCCCCACACACATAGGTGTATTTATATGTATAGAATGCTATTTTGGATTTGAGAGAGAGTGCAATTCACCAGTGAGGAATATTGAAATTACATCTACCAGAATCGTTTGCACAGACGATATCACAGGCTAATCAGCAGCTAATCAGTAAAACAGATCATTATGTGCTATGTCTGTCAAGTTTCAGGATCTATACTGGGTTATTTTTGGTCCATTTTCCTTCATCAAGCATCACTGACTGTATTGCAGTTTGCTTTTATTTGACTTAGAGAAATGCATAGTGAAATAAATATGTATATTATTCACATGCAAAAGCAAGCAAATGCCTTACAACCTCATGCTTTTTTATGCTAGGGTATTTGGGGAGGTAGGAGAACAGAAAGGAGGTTATAACAGGTTCAGAGATTAACCAATTACTGTCAAATTTAACTGGGAGATAAGGTAGTAACAATATACATGACTATATGACTTCGAGAGGGTTTATGTGAATAATACAACTCATCAGTCCTTCTATGTATCAGCATTTTCTAGGAGGCATATTTCTGATCAATCTTGCTATATATAATTCATAATATATGGGTCTAAGTGTATATAGGGGGCAGCCAGAAATCAGAGTAGTTAGACAGATCCAATATTTCAACAGCAGTTTAGTTAGACCAAAACCTATAGTAAAAAATAACTTTCCTATTCCTAGGCTGTCTTGCTTGTTTTAATGAATAAGGCTTGGTAGTAGTCCAAAGCTGGGGCCGAAATATCTTCTTATTGTTTGAGATCAGTGTTTTCAGGAGAATATGATGATGTAGGTAGGTCCAGGAAAGTAAAGACGTCCACAAGTTCTGCTCTTGTTGTGTTTGCCCATGTCAGATCTGCAATCGACTATACCATTACTTCTGCCACTCATCATATTAGTGCATGATAGTGGGATATAGTAAAGAGACTCTATCACCCCAAAATCAAGTTTTGTTAGGTTATTTGAAGAGCATCAAAAACTGGTGATATTTTGTGTCATTCATTTTCTTTCTTAAATGAATCAATCTTGGGAAATTCCATGTTGTTGCTGTATTTACACAGTCCAGTCACATTATTATGACCGCCAACAAATATCCTGAATAACTGCCGTGTGCCGCATGGACAGCAGCTAGACAGAGCAGTAGTGAGTCGAAGGGATGGTGGAAGGTTGGCATGGATATCTAGAACCATTCAGACTGCAGTGCATCCGACAGCTGCTGAAGTGGTGGAGGATCCATACGGTGAACATGGAGATTGAGGTGGTCCCACAGGTGCTCTATGGAGTTCAAGTCCGAGGAATTTGGAGGCCAGGGAAGTACTTGGAAGTCTTCGTCTTGTTCCTCCTACCACTCCCAGCCAATTCTGGCCATGTGACATGTTGCATTTTCCTGCTGGAAGATCCCATCCTTTCCAGGGAAGATAATCCACATGTATGGGTGTACTTGATCAGCAAGGATGGATAGATGACCCAATCGGTTGAGAGTACCTTCCAGACAATTCCAAGAAAACATTCACCAGACGATAACGCTGCCGCCACCAGCTTGTGTTCTTCCAACAATGGTTGCAGAGTGTTTGTTCTCAGGTTTCACACCTGACACGCCAACGTCTGTCCAGTTGATGGAGCAGAAAACGTGACTCATTAGAGAAGGCAACCCTTTGCCAATCAGAAGAAGTCCATTTTTGTTACTGTTGTGCAAATTGAAGCTTTTTCTGACGATGAACCCTCCTCAACATGGGTGCAGGGACCAGCTGTTTGCTTCGGAGCCCCATAAGTATCAGGGTTCTCTGTACTGTCATAGACACACACCTGGTAGCCCCCTGGTTCCTTTGGACAGTGAGTTGCTCAACTGTAGCCTATCCGTTGGCCCTTACACACATACACAGCCAACGTTCACCTCTGACATCGAGGGCATGTGGTGCTCCGCAGTTTCCTCGCAGTCTATTCACAATGGTGCTGTTTGTTCACTCACAATACGCTTTAACCAAATTTTTAAATATATACAGTATCTCACAAAAGTGAGTACAAAATAACTCAATACACAGCCATTAATGTCTAAACTGTTGGCAACAAAAGTGAGTACATCCCTAAGTGGAAATATCCAATTTGGGCCCAAAGTGTCAATGTTTTGTGTGGCCACCATTATTTACCAGTCCATCAAGCTCAACCTTTTTAAGATCTCCTCTGATCTGCAATATGCGGATTAGTTATTCATTAATTAGTTGTTAATTGTTAATTAATGATTAATCAACAATTTTTTATTATTAATTAATCCAGAGGAAGGCAAACAGAAAGAAAACCCAATTGAAACTTAACCAATCGTCTCAAAGGGGAAAAAATGAATGAATTCCCTCCTGACCCCAGATACTGATGATCGGATTCCTCCCTAGATCAATATTCTCTCTCTAATTATCTAGGATAACCCTAAATTCCCTTTGTAATTAGAAATAAATCCAGTCCCCTTTTAAAGTTATCTATCAAATCTGCTGTCACCACCTCCTTTGGTAGAGAATTCCACAGATTAACCACCCTTTACTGTGAAGAACCCTTTTCTTTCTTTAAGGTGGAATCTTTTTACTTCTAACCTCAAGGGATGTCCTCTTGTCAGTTGAAAATCTCTTGGAACGTTGCAGAGGCCCTTTTGAGCCATGCTTGGTGTTCAGTTGTCTATTATACAATGCAAAGAGCAGGTTTGAAACATTACAGATTTGTTACATGAAAATAAGAATCATGGAAAATTTTACAAAATGCTTTTTTAATATCTGTAGAAACTTCTGTTGGGAAAAAATGGTATAGCCAAAAGATAGAGAAACTTATATATCCTCAAAGTTCAATAACTTGACATAGTTGCTGTCTTTGCTGCAAAGCTGCATTTCCAGAGGTTTAGAAAAAAAATATTTTTGTCGTTGCTCCAATTTATTATTATCTTATTTTTGTGTCGCGCCAACATATTCTGTAGTGCTGTACAGGGGAGAAGAACAAATAAATATACAATATACGATATTGACAACTGAAAGAAAATGGAGGGCCCTGTTGTGAGCAGCAGTTATTGATTATTCATTAAAGACATATCTAAACTTCCTAGGTTATGAGTGCATCTGATAGAGGGTATTAATAGTGTATAAAAACATTTTGTTTGCATGAAAAAATACCAAAATAAACATTTAAACACTTACCTTGAAGTCAGCAAAATGTCTTGTAATTTCTGCCAGTTGAAAATTAGGGTTAACACCTGAAACCCACCCTAAATTAGCATTAATTTCATACTTTCTTTTGGCCAATCAGGTTAGCTGAAACATTTGATATAAACTCTGGGATTCCTGTTTTTTGCTGCAAAGCAGCCTTGGATATGTAGTGTGGCACTATGTTAGGTGCTATGGCAGCAGTACAAAACAGACAGGAGGCCGCAGGCAGTCATATCCCAGCAGTGACTTGTGGGCTGACATCACTGCTCTCTTATTGACTGAGGGAAAAAACAGCAGGTGAATAATGGGTTAAATTGATCCCCTAATGCTGCATGCTAATTGGGTGGAGATCAGGGGCCCGGGTAGACACCCCTCTGGAGATGTCAACATAATCATTAGAGGGGTTTTAAGATAATAATAAAATACAATGTTTTATGAGATGTGCTGCATACATAAAGGCTGCTTTTTTGCCTTTAAAGTGCAGAAATGTATTAATCCATGAAACTGGTTGATAAGCGGGTCATTTAGTCCATCCATTGATAATGGTAGCACATAGCTACCCCTATGGAATTCTGAAATGCCAACGTTTCACATCCATGTTTGTTTATGTAAAAGCTACTATTGTTGCGTTGTGTTTTGAGGGTTATAAAGGGGGTTGTGGAAAATAAAGTTTGAGCACTCTTTGAACACATTACCAAAATGGGTTTAGTGAGTAAGGGCACATCAAACTGCAGAAGAAGAAGACATAGGCGGTAAGACTGGTTGCTAAATTGGTCCAAGCCCCATCAGAAGATTAGGTTGTGATAGCTGTTAAGTCACCAGACCATCTAAAAATGACATCTTTAAGAATAAGGGGACTGGTGTCTGTGTTATATAAGATTATGTATGAGAATGCGCAACTCGCAATTTGACAACTATATTAGTGATCGCATAAAGGTTTGTATTGTTTCTTGGTAATATCACTAATATAGTTATATAGGGGGGAAGAGACAGGGGAGGAGGAAAGACACAGGGGAGGGAGGAGAGAGAGACACAGGGGAGGGGGAGAGACACAGGGGAGGGAGGAGGGGTGGAATGAGACACAGAGGGAGGAGGAGGGGAGACAGGGGAGGTGGGGGAAGTGACACAAGGAAGGAGGGGGGAAGAGACACAAGGAAGGAGGGGGGAAGATACACAGGAGGAGGGGGAAGAGACACAGGGATGGGAGGAGGGGAGGAAGAGACACGGGGATGGGAGGAGGGGAGGAAGAGACACAGGGATGGGAGGAGGGGAGGAAGAGACACAGGGATGGGAGGAGGGGAGGAAGAGACACAGGGATGGGAGGAGGGGAGGAAGAGACACAGGGATGGGAGGAGGGGAGGAAGAGACAGGGAGGGGAGGAAGAGACACAGGGATGGGAGGACTGGAGGAAGAGACACAGGGATGGGAGGACTGGAGGAAGAGACATAGGGATGGGAGGTGGGGAGGAAGAGACACAGGGATGGGAGGTGGGGAGGAAGAGACACAGGGATGAGAGGTGGGGAGGAAGAGACACAGGGATGAGAGGAGGGGAGGAAGAGACACAGGGATGAGAGGAGGGGAGGAAGAGACACAGGGATGGGAGGAGGGGAGGAAGAGACACGGGGAGGAGGGGGAAGAGACGAGGGAAGGGACACATGGGAGGAGGGGGGAAGAGACACAGGGGGGGAGGGGGAAGAGACACGGGAGGGGGGAAGAGACACAGGGGAGGGAGGACTGGAGGAAGAGACACAGGGGAGGGGGCAGAGACACGGGTAGACACACAGTAAAGAGACAAAGTGGGGGGGAAAGAGACACAGGGGAGGGGGTGAAGACACAAGGGAGGGAGGAGGGGGGAAGGGACAGAAGAGTGGGGGGAAGAGACACGGGGGAGGGGGGGAAGAGACATAGGAAAGAATCGCTGGAGGGGGAAGAGATACAGGGGAGAGAGTGGGGGGAAGACATACAGGGGAGATAGTGGGGTGGAAGAGACACATGAGAGGGGGAGGAAAGAGACACGGACGGGAGAGGGGGGGAGAGATACAGGGAAAGGGGGGGTTAAAAAATGTGTATATATATATATATATATATATATTATCCCATCATTTATGACGGGCAAACGACTAGTAGTAAATAAAACCTGTAAGTTTTAATCATTGCATTGTATTTCTTTAATGAGACATATTACATTTATTTCTAACTGGATTAGGATAACTGAAGATCCTTGGACTCTGATAACAACTCTGTTCAGTTGTATTGTCATATTCCCAGTTGACTGTAGAACAAAATAGCAGAGCAAGTCCTAGTAGGATAACCCTCCCCTTCAGACTCCAGTCGAGGTGAAAACACCCTTTGAAGATGCTGTTAAGCTCACTGTTTATATAGCTCCTATGCTGTATATTTCACAACAAATCTTTTTAATTTTGTATTATTTACATAGTAAAGGAAATCAAATGGACAGATTCCCTTTAAGACATTTGCTTTGTCACAGTGTAAAAAATGGATAGTGATACAGATTATATACAAGAAATGACCTTTTCAGAAAAAATGATTTTCCATAGTTTGCTGATTTTCATTTCCTGTACTCATTTCTTCAATGTTAAATGAAAGTGACTTGGTGCACTCATTAAAGAGATACTGGAAATTGTATATTGCTTTACAATGATCTAAAGATAATAATTTAAATATTTAAAGGATTATGGAAGGGTTATTGCATGTAATGGGATATCATGCTTCCAAATGTTTTACAGTGTAACAGTTATTTTTATATTGTCACTAGCGACTTGCCCGTCAAAAATGACGGCAATAAAATTTGAAGTCTGGCAATGGTGTTTGCCACACATTGCAAGCCTCTCCCCCTCTACTTAACTGGCCTTGCGATGAGCGCCTTTGGCGCTCATTGCAAGCCTCTCCTCCCTTTACCTCTTACCCATCTACTTCTCTCACTCCACTGTGTCCCCTTTCCCCTCTCTCCCTCCCCGGTGTCTCTTCCCTCCCGTTTCTTTTCCCTCCCTCTCCCTCCCGTTTCTTTTCCCTCCAGTTTCTTTTCCATCCCTCCCGTTTCTTTTCCATCCCTCCCGTTTCTTTTCACTCCCTCCCGTTTCTTTTCACTCCCTCCCGTTTCTTTTCACTCCCTCCCGTTTCTTTTCCCTCCCTCTCCCTCCCGTTTCTTTTCCCTCCCTCTCCCTCCCGTTTCTTTTCCCTCCCTCTCCCTCCCGTTTCTTTTCCCTCCCTCTCCCTCCCGTTTCTTTTCCCTCCCTCTCCCTCCCGTTTCTTTTCCCTCCCTCTCCCTCCCGTTTCTTTTCCCTCCCTCTCCCTCCCGTTTCTTTTCCCTCCCTCTCCCTCCCGTTTCTTTTCCCTCCCTCTCCCTCCCGTTTCTTTTCCCTCCCTCTCCCTCCCGTTTCTTTTCCCTCCCTCTCCCTCCCGTTTCTTTTCCCTCCTCTTCCCCCCATCTCCCTTTCCTGTGTCTCTTCCACCCCTCTCCCTCCCGTTTCTCTTCCCCCTCTCCCTCCTCTGTTTCTCTTCCCCCCTCTTCCTTCCCTTGTCTCTTCCACCCTGCTCTCCATTCCCTTGTCTCTTCC